>CAVNYN010208967.1:0-21999 GCA_963692815.1 Nyctanthes arbor-tristis
CAACTGCGTACTAAATGGTCCGATAGTCCTACCAAGCTCGTCGAACTCAACTACTGTTGAAGCATCATCCGTCTTCTTCAACTTCTTGCAAGTTGTAGGACCTCTCGTCTTTTTTTTTTTTGCTAACATTTTCACCATCCATCTCGATGTAGTTACCTGCATACAAAGCACAACATGTATAAATCAGTATGATCAAATTCGCATATCGATATCATAATCCAATAACAAGATATTAGCATGACATGCATAAATCAGAATATAAATGATCTTACACAACTACATTGTAATCATGAGCGATGGTCAATCCACAGGCCTTCCTCATGATCCGAACGCAGATAATTTGTCTCCAGGTTATCATCCCTATAGGAATGTGATCTACTCCAACTGAGAATGAAGGGGTTTCATCAAACTGATCATACTCTTCTTCGTCAGCAACATTGTCAATAGGACAACTGACCACCTAGACTCAATAGGATCAACAACATAGAAGACTTGCTTTGCTTGAGATGCAAGTATGAAAGGATCATCAAGATAGGCTATCTGACTAAAGTCTGCGAGGGTGAAACCCAATTCGTCAACTCGAACACCCTGGCGGTTTTCAACCGATTTACGGAAAAACAGAGGAACCTTGAGAACCTTATAATCAAATTCCCAAATTTCTTCAATAACACCGTAATACGACATTCCGACATCCCCCAACCTTGCATCAGTCGCACTAGAACATGCAGATGACAGTGCTACCAATGTCACTCCACAGTTCTGCATTGTACTCTTATCATCTTGACGTTTTGTGTAAAACGTGTACCCATTAATGTCATATCCTTGACAAGAGGAAACATCCACCCCCGAGCCGTACGCTAACCATTTTATTGATTCTGAAATGGTGTTCTTCGTGTGGGACAACTGCTGGATAACTCTATCTTCAAACCATGACATAAATGAGCAATTATGTTCTTTGTTCAATCACAAATCACCTTTTAAAGGATTCTGTTGCCTTAACATGGATACGTGCTCCTCCAAACATGGGTAAACTACAATAAGGTGCTGCAAGACAAGAAGATATACTTTATCTCGTATTTCGGCCATGGGCACAAATGATTTGAATCTAATCGTACCTTTACCTCCTAATCCACTCTCATGCCGCGATTTAGGAATACCAACGGCTTCCACCCCAACTAGGTGATCAGTACAAAATTCAATTGCCTCCTCAGTGGCATAACCTTCAATGATACTGCCTTCCAGTCGAGATCGACTTCTGATTTATCCTTTTAGGAGACCCATGTATCTCTCAAACGGGTACATATACCTCAGGAACACCGGACCACAAATCTTAATTTCTCTCACCAAATGAACAATTAAATATACCATAATGTCAAAAGATGATGGCTGAAAATATATTTCCATCTGGCATATAGTCATAACAATATCGGCATGCAAAGCATCTAACGTCTCTGGATCAATTACCATGCCACAAATCTTGTTGAAGAAAAAGCAAAGCTTAATTATGAGATGTCTAACATATTTTGGCAATATACCCCATATTGCAATTGGTAAAAAATGTTTCATTAAGACATGACAATCGTGAGACTTCATACCAACCAATTTCAAGTCTTTCATCGAGACAAGCCTCTTGATGTTTGATGAATAACCAGACGGAACCTTAACAGCATTCAGGCACTCATAAAAACTTGTTTTCTCTTGTTTAGACAAGCTATAACATGCAGGAGGCAAATATGTATGCTTTCCTGACTGTTGCGGTGCCAACTGCTCTCGTATCTCCATTTCAACCATGTCTTTTCTAACTTTGACACCATCTTTCACCTTTACTGGGATATTCATCAATGTTCCGATCACACTATCACAGACATTCTTCTCCATATGCATGACATCAAGACAGTGTCTAACTTGCAAGTGCGGCCAGTTTGGTAGATCCTAAAATATCGATTTCTTCTTCCGTAGAGCTTTTTCAGGAGGCTTAGAGGTTTTACCAAACACAATGTTTACATCTTGAACTCTTTCATTAATCTGTCTTCCTGTTAACGCCAAGTGGACAACTCAAGTCTCTATTTTCCCATTGAAAACATTTTTCTTCTTTCGATATAGGTGGTCAAGATGGAGAAATGCTCGATGACCCATGAACATATTTTTCTCACGGTTATTCAACCAAAGATCGATCGTCTCATCTTCACAAATGGGACATGCTTTGGCTCCTTTAGTAGTATAACCTGACAGGCTAGCATATGTTGGAAAGTCATTTATGGTGCAAAAAATCATGGCTCGCAATGTGAAATGCTTCTGCTCATATACTTCAAACACTGACACGCCTTCGTTCCACAACAACCTCAAATCGTCGATGAGTGGTGCGAGATACACATCTATATCGTTACCTAGCTGTTTAGGCCCCAAAATCAACAATGACAACATAATGTACTTCCGCTTCATACACAACCAAGGAGGGACATTGTAACATACCAAAAGAATTGGACAAGTACTATGTTGACTGCTCATATTACCATGTGGATTCATTCCATCTGTGCATAGACCAAGCCTAAGATTCCTATCTTCTCCACTGAATTTAGGAAATATCCTATTAATGTTCCTCCACTGAGGAAAATTCGTCGGATGTCTAAGTTCTCCGTCTTCTTTCGTCCCATCGACATCCCATCGCATTTTCTTCGCATCCTTTGCATTCGCAAACAGGCGCTTGAATCTAGGTATTACGGGCAGATACCATAACATCTTTGCCGGAGGACCTTTCTTCTTACTTTTATCATTGTTGTCCTTTCTTTTATACTGCAACATCCCACACTTTGGACACACATACAAGTCCTTGTACTTATGACGGTACAAGACACAATCATTTGGATATGCATGAATCCTCTCAATTTCCCTACCCAACGGACATAACAATTTTTTTGCCTCGTAGGTCGAGTTAGGAAGCTCATTATCTTCGGGAAGCTTGTCTCTTAGAAGTTCCAGTAACCCATAAAACTCTTGTCACTCCACCCATTTTTCGCTTTCAAGTTATACAATTTGAACATGGCAGATAACTTTGTAAACTTACTACATCCAGGAAATAGAGGCTTTTCGGCATCGATAAACATGCCATCGAAAATGTAAGGAATCTCTATGAAATCATCTTGTATATCACGCATTATTTCATGTATCGAATCATTCTGGATAACGTCATCTTTTCTACCCACATTAATCTCATCACTCTTGTTTACAGTGTTCTCCTCCTCAGCACCCTTGTTGTCACCAGTGCTCTTCCTATAAGTCAAACTCTCACCATGCCAAAACCACCGCGTATAACCTTCCTTAAAATCATGCCTAATCAGATGGTTTTTCACTTCCATATAGCTACGATGTTTTTTCAGATTCTTACAATCGCGGCATGGAAAAACTATCAATACTTCATGTTTCCTTTTTCTATTATCCTCAGCAAACTTTACAAACTCTTCAACCCCATTCAAATATTCTAATGAAGTACGACTCCCATACATCCAACTACGATCTATATATATCTCACGACCTATTAAGATGACCAATATAAGAGTTATTTATTTTTAACATTTATTTGTACATCAATATTATTTGTTCTTACTTATTCATTTGCATCACAAAATTAATCAAGCAATTTTTCACAATTTTATTTTCTTAAATTATGTATTTATCATGTTACTTACATATTTAGTTCTATCATATTATATACATTCACTAGAACCAATAAAATTCATATTCACCAAATAAAAGAAACTTAAAATTATAATAAAAAAAATTTTCAGTATTCGAATTTCTTAAATTATTTAGCATGTTAATTCGAAACTTATTTTTATAACATCCTCCATTTTGAAATTTTTGTATTATTTGATTTTCATTATTTATTTGAAACTTAATATTATTTGTTAATTAAGTATTGATCATTTATATCATAAATTTAAAAAAAAAAATTCTTTATTTGATTTTTTAAAGTAAATCATCATTCTTAATTACATTTTATTTACATAATAAACCAAATCAAAGAATTTTTATATTATGTAATTTTCTTAATTTATTTAGCTATATTTACATTATGTAATTACATGTTACTTACATTATGTAAATATATAACATGTTATCTGCATTATATAATTTATTTTCATATAATTTACATTCTGTAATTAATACATGTTATTTACATTATGTAATTTATTAATAATAATACTTAATCAATGCATGAATTACAAGTTTATATTTATTAGGCATTTTATCGAAAACATGGTGTGCAACAATTTTCACTTCTATAAAAACCCTAAAAATTCATATAATCTAACTAAATCATGTGAACCCACAACAATGTCAGCACGTATTCAACAAATAATGTCCCAAAAATTCAAAAAATCCACAAAAATCAACAAATCTATACTTACTAAATATATACAAACTAAAAAAATTTATTCCTCAAATTGTAAACAAATACCCACAGCATTGCAAATTAAATTACAAAAAGAGAATATTTACCTTCAAACTGCTACGAAAAAATGGATGATAAACCATCTAAATCGGATAAAAGTTCAAAATGACGAAAATACAACACCACCGCACCGCGCCGTCGACCGGCAGCTGCCGCCTCTCAATAAGGTAACGCCTTCGGGTGGAAGTGACCGGAGGGAGATCAATGGGATTTGGAAGTTAGGCAATGAATCGCTAAATGGGCAGAAAGTTTTCAGCAGCAATGAGCAAAAATTCACAGAAAGATAAGAAATATAAGGGTTATAGGCGTCAGTTTCTATTTGAAACCGACGCCTATAACACATCGGCGTCAATTCCTCAGCTCTCTTAAGGAACTGACGCCTATTATTAATAATAGGCGTCGATTCCTTAAGAGAACCGACGCCTTTTATTTAGTATAGGTGTCGGTTGTAAATTTACAACCGACGCCTATAATTTGAACACACTTTACACGTCGGTTCTTAAGAGGAACCGACGGGTGTTCTTTGAAGTTTTATTTAAAAATTGCGACAACGTCTTGTATAGGTGTCGTTTATTACAAGAATTGACGTGTAACGTGCATTTTTATTTCAAATTTTGTAGTAGTGATCCACGTTTTTTTAATGGCATTATCCAACTGTGGTAGTGGCCCTTGAAGCAACCCTACAAATCAATAAATAATCCAAAACAATATCTGTTAATTTGTTTCATGGATGGCATTACCGATGCCGCGTACAATCCACGTTTTTTTAAGGGCACTATCCAACTCTGGATCTGAAAATTGGAATTGCCGGCCAGGGATGGATCTGAAATTTTATTTTTTTTCCTTTTTCTTTTTTTTTTTAAAAAACTAGTCACCTCGTATTCTATGTTGGAAAATTGCATTAAAATATAATAGCAAAATGAGAAATTGTGTCATTATAATAAGAAGCTTTGTTAACTGCGGTAACAACTAATTAATTACTAGTGGTTCAAATTGTACTGTAATGATTGAACACTCACATTTCACGAAAGGAGACTTGAGTTCGAATCATACCAACGCCCTCCCCTATTTCCTCCTTTATCAAAATAATAATAATAATAAATAATAGTAACAATAATAAATCAATTAGACTGCTGTTTTAAATTTGTTACAACAAATTTCTCCCTCCGTCCTACAATATCGATTATCTTCCCTTATTCTTTTTCAACCCTTCTCAAATTGTATTATTCTTTTCTTGTTAGAGGTGTAATAAATAATGGTATAGCTGGAAGATTGTGGGTTAAGTTTATTATTTCAATAATAGTAATAGTATTGATAGTAAATAAGGGTATAGTACGAAGATTGTGTGTCAAATTTGCTTTTCAAAATACATTAAACACTGTCTCTTAGTTTGTGTGAAAAAATGAACGGGGAATATCTTGCAGGACATATGGACTGATTATGAGACGTTAACACGCCTATTTCCAAAATGTCCCATCTTTCCGTTCTATTTTATCTCACTGAAAAGGTGAAAAGCGCCAATTTGCCAACGTATTGTAGGTGGATGTGGAAATTCTGCCACTCAACTTTAGTTCTAGGTAATTTGAAGAAAAATTTTTGCAAAATAATAATGATAATAGAATAAAATTTCAATAATAATAATAATAATAATAATAATAAATCAATTAATTAAAAATGTTGAAAATAAAATATTAACAGAGAAATTTTTATTTTAAAAAAATAAATTTTTAGTTTTTAATTTTGGGTTAATTTCATATTTCATCCCAACCTTTGCATTCAGTATCGATTGGATTCTCAAACTTTTTTCAGCCAACGGGGTCCCTAACTTTTCATTAACTCGCATAAATGTCATTTTTCACGGTTTCCGTAAAAGTTTTTCATTAACTCCCCGGTCAAATTAGCTTTATATCCCACAACTCGTTAAATTAAAAGGAAAAAGATAAAAATATAACAAGATAATATTAAAAAAATACAACCAACCATCATGCTGCCAGAAATTGTAGCACTCTGGCGGTCCACCAGAGTAGTGCCATTTCCTGCTGTCAAAAAAGGTACTATGGGGACTCTCCCTTCATCCGCCTAATGGCAGCAGTTTACTGTTGTTTCTGGCAGAATGAATGCTAGTGTGGGGGCTGGGAGGGGTAGGGTTTTTTACTTTTTTTAATATTATTTTGTTATATTTTTAATTTTTTAATTTTTAATTTAGTGAGCTATGGATTTAAAGGTAATTTGACTCGGGTGTTAACGGAATTGTAGAAAAGGATTATTCGTGTAAATCAATGAAAGATTGAGGACCCAGTAGGTTGAAAAACAAAGATGGGGGACCCAATCAATACTAAATAGAAATATTGGGAACGAAATGTGAAATTAACCCTTTATTTTTTTATTGTTCTTTTATTGTTTAGATTGATGGTTCATATGTCATCCGTTAGTAGTGACACTCTAACATATTTTCATATATAACCATAACATACTACATCGAACATCATTATAATGTTTTGAGCTTAACAAAAATTGCATAAAAGGTTTTGAGAAATGTTTTGAACTTAACAAAAATTGCATAAAAGGTTTTGAGAAAATATCAAAAATAAGTTCTATATTGCGGCTACTCCGGCTTAATGTTCATATATTTTAAAATGGTTGTATAATTTTTTCATTAGTATCAAAAGTTCCTCCATAATAAATAAACTTGCTGCATTTTGAATATTATAAAGCCCCAAATTTTAAAAATAATAGAAGAAAAAGAAAAATTACTTAAAAATTGACAAAAAAATTGTTACCTGAAACAAAAATAAAGATAGAAAATCCATTTTCAACACTTTGATATTGTGAGAAATTTCAGATTTGTACAGTTGTACTCATAGTATTTTCAAAAAATAAGAAATCAAGAATCCCCTTTTTAACAAATTTTGTCTGCTCATTTGATAAAAACATAAAGAAACAATTTAAAAAATAGAAAAGAAAATTTAAAAAAATGAAGATTGTTTAATGTAGCTAAAGATTATAAGGTCCGATTCCATTAGCAGATTTCCTCAACCATTGATGTTAGAAGATGGAGCTGGATAATTCACAAAGCAATCAAAAATTACATTGCCGATTTTGCTATGCATTTGCTGGTAGGAGTTTTCAGTAGAAATTAGAAACGTGGAGCATTCGGGTTCTATAGTAGAACTTGAGGCAAAGAGAAGAAATGACAAAAGATGGAAAGTAGATGCTCTTCCGATCTATTACAATTTTAACTTTAAATGGTTTATTATCTAGAAAAAAAGAAGTGTGGGGGGCTAAATATGCAAATTTATTATTTCAGAATTTTTTTATTTAAAATTTTTTTTTTTGTCTATGGGCCAGTGCCTCCATACTGGATCCGCCAGTGATTGAAATTAATAAATTTTCTAGATAGTTTCATTATCTTTTTACTTCTCAAACAATTAAAATTTTTGGTAAATATATTTGTTGTTGACAACAAATGCTTAAACATGCCTGGTATGAGCAAAATTATGATAACCTTCCCCCGCCAATTTTAAAGTTGTGCCGATTTTCTTTATTCCATCCCGAATCTAATTACCCTTTTGGTTAGGTATTCCCTATCTTAATAGGGTTGGATGCAATCAGGAGTCTCGGGTTTGACAGGGTTTTTTACCTTTCTTACTGAGCTCACTTAATAGCGTTCTATTATATATCAAGTAAAATACAATAAATATCAGTTAACAATTAAGATAATAACTGAAATATTGTTGTAGAATATGGCTAATCATGCATTACTTAACATTTGATATTAATATTAAAATATAATTTGATTTAATATCTTCCCTTGCAATACACACGTGAGAATCTATTGTGTTAAATATGGCCAATATCAAAAGGAAAATCATAGTTTTCACTAGGTTAATTAATTATATATTCAACATTGGCATTGTTGATCATGCTAGGGTTTCTAACATATTGAGCACTATTTTGGTTTAGTTTGTGTTAAAATTAAGGATATGTAATTTGAAATACATGAAGAAGTGGTTGTTGTTGTTACTACTACTACTACTATTATTATTATTACTATTATTATAGAAGTTTTATGATTTTAATATGGTTTAAGAAAGGAATATAAAAGAAGATTTTTTTTTTTTAAAGTAAAGTGATGTTAAGACTTTAAATTTATGAAATTATATGATAAGACGGAATTCGTTAAGAATAATATAGAAACTAATAATAATAAATTTTTTATATAAAATATAAATATCATTTATAATAAGTGTAAACTGATGTAACATAACTAACAAACAACAAAATAGAAAGATTTATAACTAAGAGAAAATTAATGCTTTTGTTATTACTAATCAATCGATTGCGCCTGTTCTATAGTACGATTTGCAAATTTGAGATGTGTAATTTTTGTTAAAAAATATTATTACAAAAGTAACAGACAATACACCATTTTTGTTTTTAAAAAATTACATTTATCTCTTTTTTTTCTTCAAATCATAGCTTTGGTATGTAACATACTAATAATACAACAATATTGCATATGTGGAAATTATGCCTTGCTTTTACCACAATAGCTTTGGGATATGACAACTGTTATGATATGAGAAGCCAACCACAATAGATCGAATCAAACAAGAAGTTAAGGCAGAAATAGAGAGTAAACAACAAGAACATAAAGGACTAAATTTTGACCCCGAAGGACCCCGGGAAGGTTCGTAATTCCAAAAGTAATTGGAACCCCCACTCCACACCATTGAAACTCAACCTATGATTTATCCGGTCTCTCTTTCACTGGAACCGCGAAAACAGAAATGAGAGTACAAGCAGTCACTCAGGCAAATCCTAGACAGCAATTTACACCAGATTCTTACTACAAGTTCTTTCTGAACAAAGCCCTAACTCTACCTAGAAGTAACAAAGCTTGAACCCTAAGATTACTACTCACGAAAAGACATATTACAAATAGAGAGAAGAGAGAAAGAATTATAGAGAACCCTAGCAGCGTCTAACAGAAACAGTTAACCCTAATCTGAGAAGCATACAGCCTTAAATACACATAATGAATGGGTAGGATCAATCTTGGCAACAAGTGGTTCATATCACATCTCATAACCTGGTTAGGATCTGCGAGAATATTCATAGGCCGTAAGCTGGGCTTAACAAAATGGGCTGGACTGAAGCATCAATTAGATCGCTAAACTCTACACATCTCTACCTGAGCCAATTGGGAGTTCTAGTTATAGGGAAACTTTCACAAGTCAAAGATTTCATTGCCTCTTTATTACACCTGCACACAAACACAAATAGTTAAGATAGGAAAAGAAAAACACACACAGTAATTCAGAAAAGAAATAAAAGAGGATAATTAAATGAAATTCTACCTCTTAACCTGAGTCAATGTTTAGTAACCCTAAACATGACCTGAACTTACTCAAGGGCAAAGACTTAGCGCCCATATAACTTGGATTGTGAAGGGATTTTATCTAACTGAACAATTCCATTGGACACCAAATCTCTAATAAAATGGAGTCTGATATCAATATGTTTGGTCCTATCATGGAAGACATGGTTCTTACACAACTATTTAGCAGATTGACTATCAGAAAACACTATTAGCTTTTCTTGTAGAAATTGAATTCTCCAAGAAGACCTTTCTGCCAGAGAGCCTCTTTCATAGCCTCAGTCATGGCAATATACTCAGACTCAGTAGTAGATAAAGCAACAATATGCTAAAGCTGAGACTTCTAGCTAACACATCCACCACGTAAAGTAAACACATAAGAAGTAATAGATTTTGTGTTATCTCTATCACTGGCATAGTTGGCATCAACAAAACCTTTCAGAACTACCCCTTTAGGGCATTTTTTGTATACTAAACCAATATCAACAGAATGTTTCAAATATCTCAACAACTACTTAAATGCTTCCTAGTGTTCAACACCTTGATTTGACATGTATCAATTTAGTGTACTAACAGAGTAAGCAATATCAGGTCTAGTAGACACCATGAGATACATAACAGAACAAATAGCACTAGAATAAGGCACATTTTTCATATGTTCGATATCTTCAATAGAGGTAGGACATTGATTTTTACTTAGGGCAAAATGTACAGCTATAGGAATTACAGCAGGTTTAGCATCTGATGTGGAAAACCTTTCCAGCACTTTTTGAACATACGTGGTTAGACTTAAAACAAGCATGGATTTTTGTCCATCTCTATAAATATTCATTTCAAGGATTTTCTTAGCATGTCCTAGATCCTTCATATCAAATTAAGAGTAAAGAGCCTTTTTCAATTGAATAACAGTATCATCAAAGGAGCTAATAAGCAACATATCATCCATATACAAAAGTAGAAAAACAGGCACATCACTACCAAATTTAAAGTAAAGACAACTATCATATGCACTCCTACAAAAATCCATCTTTCTCATACGGGCATTAAATCTCTTATTCCACTGTCTAGGAGCTTGTTTCAAGCCATACAGAGATTTCTTTAACAAACACACATGATCAAGACTATTACAATCAATAAAACCGGGGGGTTGTGACATAAAAATCTTTTCATCTAAGTCACCATGCAAAAAACCAGTTTTCACATCCAATTGCTCCATTTCCCAATCAAAATGGGCAACAAGTGAAAACATAATTCTCAAAGTGACATGTTTTTAAGTGAAACCTTTTGCCACTAGCCTAGCTTTAAACTTAACGGTATTAGGCTCATCACCCTCCTTAACCTTATAAATCCATCTACAATCAACAAGAGACTTATCAGTAGGTCTAAGAACAAGCACCCAGGTTTTATTTTTATGCAAAGAGGACATTTCATCATTCGTAGCAATCCATAAAGACTTAGCATGTTTACTAGGTACTGCTTTATCAAATGTATTAGGCTCACACTCAGATAGATCTTCAAAGACATTAAAAGACAAGACAACATAATCAAAATCATTCAATCTCACAGAAGGTCTAGAAACTCTCTTTTACTTATCTCTAGCTAACATATAATTAGACAAAGAGGAAGGAGTGTCATGTTGTTCATTTTTGTCCTGATTATCATCAGGTATATGCTGTTCAACCTAATTATATGTTAGGTGAACTCTCACCTCACTAGGTGTGCTCTGACCATTACCGGTATCAAAACTGATGAAAGTATCATTTTTAGACAAATCTGGCCCCTTAGGGTTAGAACTTGCATAAGCTTTGTTAATAAGACATGGAAAATCATATTCATAAAAGACATCTCTGCTAGTAACAATCTTAATTTCAGGATAATCTCTCACCCACAACCTGTATCCTTTTACACCTTCAGTATATTCCAAAAAAAAACACATTTTTGAGATGTAGATTCAAGTTTGTCACCCTTAATGTGAGCAAAAGCAGCCCAGCCAAAAATTTTCAGAAAAGAATAACCAGTAGGTTTACCAGACCACAACTCCTCAGGAGTTTTGCCATCTAAAAGAGATGATGGGGATCTATTTATTAGAAACCAAGCAGTCACTAAAGCTTCACCTTAGAATGACTCAGAATCACTAAAGCGTACATTTGACTTTCTCTAGGAGAGTCCTATTCATCCTCTCAGCAACAACATTTTGCTGAAGGGTATGTGAGACTGTTTTATGTCTTTTGATACAATTTAATTTGCAAAAGTCATCAAAAGGTTTATAACAGAATTCCAGACCATTATTTGTTCTCAATCTCTTTATTTTCTTTTCAAATTGATTTTCAAATAAAGTTTTCCATTCTTTAAACTTTTGAAATGTTTCAGATTTATGTTTAAGTAAGAAAACCTAAACTTTTCTTGAACAGTAATCAATTATTGAGAGAAAATAGGTGTTTCCACCAAAAGTTGGAGTACTAGTAGGACCCCGCATGTCACTGTGAATATACTCTAAAACAGAAGAAGCCCTTTGTACACTTTTGAAAACTTACCTCTATGTTGTTTTCCAAAAACACAGTCTTCACAAAAAGGTAAGGTTGAAATTTTGTCCCTTTCCAAAATAACCATTTTTATACACAATTTGCAAACCTTTAGAGCTTATGTATGCTAGTCTCCTATGCCATAAAACAGTCATATTTGAGTTATTAGACTCAGATGAGACAGAAGAATCAATCAAAGATTCAGCTTCACAGACATACAATCTATACAACCTCAAAGCAGTAAAAGCACGTTTTTTTTTCCACATAACATCCATTCCCATCTGCCCCACTACCCTTTAAAACCTTCAATTTCAAGATCAGGAATAGATAGTAAATTCTTATTCAAATCAACCAAATGTCTCACATTCTTAAAAGTATAAACAAAACCAGAGTCAACATTTAGACAAATGTCACCAATTCCAGCAACTTTCAACACAATGTTGTTAGCCAAACAACCATTCCATCACTAACTTTGGAATAGGTATTAAACAACAATTTATTAGGAATCATATGGAAGGTACACCCAGAATCAAGTAACCATTTGTCACCTCTAGACAGTTTAGACACTTGACTCACTAGAGATTTATCGTGAATAGCCATCTACACATCAACAACATCATTTCCATTATGAGTAGCTAAATGACCCTGATCAGGTTGTTTACCAAGTTGAGCAAGTAAACCAGATAGTTTATTGCAATCTTTAATGTAGTGCCCAGTTTGACTACAGCCATTAACATTTTCTACTTTTGACTTATCCTTATTATCTTTGTTGTTATTACCCTTCCCATTTTTTCCTTTCTTTTTATTCTGTTGAGTATTCCCACTAGTTTGACTTCTATCTGACCTCTGCTTATTTTTAGTTTATGCTTTCCCTTTTACCATTAACCCTTCCTGAACCTTATGTTTCCTTTCAGTTCTTAACTCGAGATCCTTGGATTTTAATACATTGATTATAACATCAAGGTAATGCGTATCCCTATCATATTTTATGTCATTTTCAACATCTCTATAAACTTCAAGAATAGCATTTAGGAGAACAACAGACTTGTAAGTATCAATAGTAGTGTCACCAATGTTCTTAATACCAAGAAGCAATTCATTAAACACATCAAGATTCTCAAAAAGTTTTTTAGAGTTCTTTAGAGGGATCAATCTTAAAGCTGAAAAATTTTTCAAGTAAAAACATTTTATTTAGCAAAGACTTTTCAAGATAGAGTTCCTCGAACTTTTTCCACAGGAATTCAACTCTCTTAAATTCACCCACATTTCTTAACACAAAGTCAAATAAATGTGACACAACAGAAGCATAGGCCAAATCATCCATTTCTTTAATCTGTGCACGTGTCATAGCATTGTCAAAGGTCTTATCAAGGGCCTTAACTGCTTTCTGCTGAGCAAGCATACTTTTCGTTTTCTATCTTCAAATTAGAAAATCTCCTTTCCCATCAAAAGGAAGCAGATGATAAGAAGAACTACTCATGTTGACAAGTGTGAAAAAGCACTTAAACAGGGAAAAATACAATAACCAGAAGTTACTGATAACAAAAGGCAAAATTATATACTCAATGATCAGCCAATGATGTCAATAAAACACTGTTAATAGTTTTACACAGGAACAAAATGATGCAAGAAGATAGTGGCCGGCCCTATAAGTCCAGGATTCCGTAAGACTCAAAGATCTCAGGTCATGGTCCTTATAGAGAAGCAATGTGCAATAACAATATAGTGAGATAAAATAATGATGCAAAATTTAAAAAAAAAATAGCAATTAATTACAGAAATAAAATTCTTGAGGATTCCAGAAACAGCAGATAGAAACCAAGAACAACAGAAAGTGAAAATTAGTTACTGGGAATTTTTAAGATAAATTTACACAAGCAGTGTTCACGAATCCAATGACAAAAAACCTAAGGCAGAATCTCTGGAGTAGTACTAAATACATGCCACCCTAAATCCAACGAACAAAAGGAAAATCCTCAAGAACAAAAAGAGGATCACTTACTTGTCGCCCAAAGTTTGATTCAAACAACCGGACTCACCCAAACATTTCAACACTCTGATACCATATGTTAGGATATATATGAGCGGCCAACTACAACAGATCGAATCAAACAAGAAGTTAAGGCAGAAACAAAAAGTAAACAACAAGAACACAGAGGACTAAATTTCTGCCCCGAAAGACCCTGGGAATGTTCGCGATTCCAAAATTAATTGGAACCCCTATCCTCACCGTTGAGATTCAACCTTTGGTTGATTCAATCTCTCTTTCACTAGAACCGTGAAAACAGAATTGAGAGTACAAGCAGTCACTCAGAAAAACCCTAGATAACAATTTACACCAGATCCTCACTACAAGTTTTGTCTGAATCAAGCCCTAACTCCACCTAGAAGTAACAAAGCCTGATCTAAGATTGCTGCTCACAAAGAGACGTATCACAAATAAAGAGAAGAGAGAAAAAATTATAGAGAACCCTAGCAGCGTCTAAAAGAAATAGTTAACCCGAATTTGAGAAGCTTAAATCCTTAATCAATCTTCGCAATGAACAGTTCAGATCACATCTTATAACCCGGTTAGGATCTGCGAGAATATTCATGGGCCATAAGCTGGGCTTACCAAAATGGGCTGGACTGAAGCACCAATTGGGTCATTAAACTGTACAACATATATCACATTTGACAAGATCAAGAAAACTCCTAATATTACTTTGAATAGGACCAAGGGGTGCAAATGGTTCATTTGCAATGAGGCCACACACCACTTTGAGTGCATCAATCTCTACCTTTGCAATGTCCTATTAGTTCTCTATCACGAACATCAACCCATCTCTAAGTGCATAGGATTCAGCTATTTTTGGATCACTAAATCCCCTCCTCCTTCACACGAAGGCACCCATAATCTATCTGGAATCATCCAAAACTACCGCACCCATGCCAACCCAGCCTTCAAGTGATCTAACTGCTGCATCAGTTTGGAGAGTCCAACCATGCGCAATCCCTTCTGGTTGTGTCCAAACAAATTTCCTTACACAAGATGGTAGATTCTCTACCTTGGCCATAGTTGCAGATGTTTACACTTTTAATATGAGCTAAAAAAGGTTTAAAAGAAATTAGTTTTTATAAATCAAATTTTGCTATTAATATTTTTGAAGTTAAACCATGCAAGAAGAAATATAATGAAAAAAATATTATTACATATAAATTTAGTGGGTGTTTGATACTCATTATAGAATCAAAACTCAAATGGGAAAATTATAATGATGTGAAATAAGTATTGGAGATTTAACGAAAGCTTGAAATGTGCATTTATAATTGAATTGTTGTCAAATCAAAAGTAGAATTAGTAGATGAAATTATAATGTGGTGGTAGTTATAAACGAGTCAACATGAAAAGTCAAAATTGATACATATATAAAACTAATTTAATAGGTCCCCAGCATTTCAACTTTATATCAGTTTTCTTCTCATTTTTTTGGGCCTACTAAGTTTAAAGCTTTTCATTTATTTATTATCGTATTATGTCCCTATTGTCATTTTCGTCCCCATCCTCTCAATTTTCACCATTAAAAATGACTATTATATCTTTAATTCTTTTTTCCACTATAGGTCCCTAACCTTTCAATTTTTATATAATTTTGTCCCCGTTATTCTTTGGGTGCACAAAAGCCCCATCTTTTCATTTTTTATTATTTTATATCCCCATTAACATCTTCCATACCTAGCATTTTAATTTTTACTGATAATATCTATTAAAATTTTCATTATACTATTGATTATTTAGATCTGTAACTTTCTTTGATGCGGGTTTGATATCATCGAGTCCATTATAGATCAAGTTTTTTTGTTATTATTATTTCTGACTGTTGTCATTGGGTTGTGTTAAAGTGAGTTAAAATCCGTGAAGTTCTTACTTTATATTTTTTATATTTTATTTTAATTACTTAAATAACTAAGTTTATAATAGAAATTTTAATGGGAATTAATATTAATAATTGAAGGGGGTGAGGATGGAAGATGTACTAGGGATGTAACGCGATAAAAAAATAAAAGGTTTGAGACTTAGGTCGAAACTGAAAGGTTTTGGGCCTAGTAAGCCCAAGAAAAGAATGGGGAGAAAATTCATACAAAGTTAAAAGGTTGGCGACCGAGAGTGAAAATTACCCCTAATTTAAAATAATTGGTGGAAACATTAATTTTTTAATATATATATATATATATATGTATTTGGGTGTGTAAGGAGATCAGCGAACTATATCGCCCATTGTCTTTTTAGGGTGGCGGGCTCTACATCTGACACTTTTGCCTAGAATGACTATCCTTCTAGCTTTATTTCTAATGTTCTTTTGATGGATTCTATTAATGGATAAATTTCCTTTCTTCAAATAATAATAATAATAATAATAATAAGTGGAATGCAAGTTACAATTGTATTAATTTCAAAATATTGGTAACTAGATGGAGTATATAACATAGTGCGTAGTAACAAATACTAAGGACGATGTGCGGTCTTAAAAAAAAAAAAAAAAAAAATAGGAAGAAGATGGGTGATGTGGGAATAAACAAATAATAGAACGGGCAAAATCAGCAAGCAGAATTTTTACATGCGCCACACTTTTTATGCAATGGTGATTAATTAAAATCACAAGAGTAGAAATGATATGGAACTCCATATTATCATTACAAATCACATTGCACATGGACCGTTTGGAACATCTTCTTATGTTTGAAAAAGAAAATTTAATATTTTTTAATTAGCAAAATCACTAGAGAGCATACATCATCTACATTATGGGGCAATATTTAACAAAGAAACATGGTAGCCTAGCGGTTGGGACTTTAGTCCCCAGCCGCCAAAACTCGAGTTTGAATCCTCACAAGAGCACTATGGGGAATTAATTCTCGTGGGTTAGGTTGGCGTGTCGGGTTGGCTTGTGCCATTGCGGGTCGGGTCGGGTGGTGTTAAACAAAAATATATATTTTTTTATTATAGTCCACGATTAGTAACAAAATTAGTAACGGTCTAATATGTTACTAATTTGTAACAGAAATTCCGTTACTAATTAGTAACTGAATGTTCCGTTACTAAATTCCATTTCTAAATCAGTGAATTAGTAAGGGATTTTGTAACAGTATTTTTCCATTACTGATAGCGGTTAGCAACGAGATTGACCATATTAGTAACGGAAATTTCTGCTACTAACAGCACCTTTTCTTGTAGTGTTTCCTTGTATATGTGTGCGTGTGCGTGTGCGCGCGCTCAATTTAAGCATGTATACAAAATTGTTGGTATAGAATTTGAACATGAAATTATTCAAGAGTATTGTTTTGGTATGGAAAACAGTTGTTGAAACAAGTAGTAGGAAATTATATTTATATTATATATAGACCGCGCAAGCAACAAAGCAGTTATTATGGTTCATAGATAAATTAGCAATAAATAAAATATATGATCTATAGTTGCTGTATTTTGCTTTGCATTATTTGCAGATTCTTAGTAATTGGCCTTCTGAGCACCTGGTATCTATAAGTGGGGAAATATGGAAATCTCGCCAATTTATCAATGATAACATTACTGTCATTTATTACAAAATAAGGTTACTTATGGACCTTTTGGAACTAGTTCTGGAACTTCTTTCTCCATCCCAATAAAAAGTAATGCCGTTGTTGGATTCCATGGAAGAGCTGGCCATTGGCATCTTTGTTAAGCCAGAGATGACAATCTAAAATATGTATCCACGCATGTGATTATAACAATGCTTTATTTGTTCACCATGTTGTGCGCTCTAAACATTGTTCTATTTGCTATTATGTACCGATATGAATGTGTGTTTCTTAGTGTTGTTTACGACGGCTTTCGTGGCTATCTGATTTGCTATGTTTGTTGATGCTTCGTTTGTTGCATCATGTATCCGTACGTCTTGCGACTTTGAATAATATTAACCAGCAGTGGTTGAGGTACCTTTAGTGTTGAAATTTTGATTTTTCTTTTCTCGTGCTATAATTTGATTTGGCCCATTAAGGATTTGAAGAGTCAATGTTATTAGCTGATCTTGTATATAAGAAGAGTGGATGCGATGCCAATGAGGTCTCAACTCATTTGGTTAGGGGGTTAAGGTTGAGGTCCCAGAACGTAGAGGTCCCAGGTTTAATTTCCCATGTGAGGGTTTGTCTATGTTTTATATTGAGTTTGTAATCTCCTGTATAGGAGTTTGATTTCTTGTATTCTCCCTGTATAGTGGTTTGTATTGTTGATATCTGTGCACTGTGTTTCACAAGGATATATAAATATATATCTATATGCACTTGTAGTGCTATAATACGGATTGTAATTATACTTCAAAAAAAAAAAAGTGGATGCAATCTTTCTTGTGGCTTCCCGGTGATGACGATTTTAACTTAAAATAGTTTAATGTCATTATTGGTAAAAATTTGATTTTCTTTTCACCGTGTTTTGATTTGATTTGGCTCGTTCTGAATTTGAAGAGTCAATTTGATGGGTTGATCTTGTATGAAACAAGAGTGGATGCAATTATTCTTTTGGTCTCCCTATAACGGTGATTTTATCGTCACTTAAAATAGTCTATGCTAAAAGAGTTAAACACGGATATAATGCACATGTATGCATGAGCGTGCCTTAACATAGGTTTTCTAGACAGTCGCTTAAGGCCTCCAACTATAACTCAACAAAAAGGGCTCCAAAATTAAAAAATTATTATTGAAAGTTTAAATATTTATTTTTTAAGTAAGCAATATAATATATATATATAAGTGACATTTATTAGTTGATAAATGAGAAAAAATTAATTGTAAAGTATAACTAATAATCAGTTTAACTCGTATGGACGTCATATTTATATATTTAATTTATGAGTCCTTTACATAAAAACCACTCTTTGTAGAAGTATTTTAAAAAATACCCCTACATTGAAAGTGATTGCAAAAATATCATTTTCTATTTCAAAACTACCATAAACTAATTTTAATTAAAATTTAATTCTTTATTAATTATTACTTTTTATAAATAATATACTAAAAGTAGAAATTTTTTTATACAAAAATAGTCATCTTTATGCACCGCAAACAACACTTTCAACTCTGAACCGCTGCCAACTGCTGATGCCGCCATGCTGCAAACACAAACAATATTAGCTTAAATGTTACCACCCAGGGAAAATGTCACATTAACAATAATAAACAACGAGACGGTAACAACCCCGAAAATGGTAATAAAATGATAAAATATAGGAAAATAAACCAAAAAAAAAATCAATCTGAGGATGGTAACAACCCCAATAAATAGTAACATACGAAAATTAAAAAAAGGAAAAAAATCAACTGGAAGATAGTAACAACTCTGATAAATAATAACATGTGAAAATTAAACAAAAAAGAAATCAAGTGGAGGATAGTAACAACCCCGATAAAATAACCAAATAGGATTTCAGCCGCCAAGCGTGAAAATTCAAAAAAAAAATTGAAAAACACAAATTCAGCCGCCAGAACTATTCTGGCTTCTGGTGGGAGCATCAAACAACATGCCAATAATTGTAAAAACATATTGTCGTCATTTCCCAAGTTTCACAATAGAGGAAAGATAACTCAATAATTGTAAAAACTAAACACCCTCCAGTCAATACAAACTGGGGAATACGCCCAGTGCATCAAATGGTCTGTTACGCGCCAGATCAAATTGACACACGCAGAACTCTCATGCCCACTAAAATCATCGTGATTGGAAAGAAGCTAAACACTTTTTGAAAAACAGAAGAAGCAGAGATTTCATATCGCATTCATGTGCGCGAAAGAAGACGATGTAAAATAGGGGAGACTGCTTAATGACACATTACAATAGAGAAAACCCTCCATTACGTTTCAGGATTTCGGTCAGCAATACATATCAAAGAAAAACAAGCGATTCCAGATCGGAAGAGTTATGTACATAAAGCAGGCTAAAACGTTTTCAAGAAAAGACAGCAACGGACCTCACTAATCACTATGAAAATGTTTAGTAAAAGAAAAACTCAATTCCAGGCCATGACAGCAGGTTATGGTGGTGGGGCGCACCGCAGCGGCTGCTGCCACGACTATGGCAGAGTGTCAAGATGTTAGGCAGCAGCGGCAGGTTGTGGTGGTGGGAGCAGAGGGTGGTGGGGCGTGCAGCGGCGACAGGGTGGAAGGGGGTTGCGGTGTTTGAGTTAGGGTATGTGTACATGTGTGTGTGTGTATATATATATGGGGGGGGGAGAGAGTTATATACACACCTATATATAAATAAATCAATATTAAAATTAACTACAATTATTTATTAAATATTAAAAAATGGTAAGATAAAATAAAATGATTTATTAAAATAAAATAATTAGTGGTATAAAAGCAAATAGTTTGTCATGAAGGTGTAAAAATGATAATACTAAAAAAAAAAAAAAGGTAGAATGTTTAATTTCGGGATTTATTAATATATTCTTTTTGCAATATAAATTTCAGTTCAAGGCCCCCCCCCCCACAAAATTTTAATTTAAAAGTTGTTTGGCCCCCCAAAAACTTTAGAAATTGTTGGGTTTGCTGCCAAAAACAATTCAAAGTTGAAAAAGAAAAGAAAAGGGAAAAGAAGAAGAATCCTAGGAGGAAAAGAAATCCAAATCATAGAAGGATTATCTTGTCTTTCAAGGAAACGAAGCCTATAAATAGAGATGTTTACTTCTTCTTTTATACACAAGTGGTACAAGCGAGTTGATAGAAAAATTAGTGAGTCTAGCACCTTGAAAAGTTTTCTTGTAACTCTTCGTGGTTTGTTCGAAGGGTGGAAAATTAGGTGTGGTAAAACTCGGGGTGATTTTCTCGGTGTCACTTGGGTCGGGTCAGAGAGTCTTGTGAAGAAAAATAGTAGTTTAGCATCTTGGGATTTCTTTAATTCTTTGCGGGTTAGGTAAAGGGTAGAAATTGGTAGATGCGGTAAAACTTGGTATATTTTTCTTGTTATACTTGGGAGATGGGTTTTGGAGAGTGAAAATTCTGTATGGTTGTAGCGACTTTAATCATATAGTGGAAAGCTTTGACAGTCCATTAAATTCGTCTTCGTCTTTTATTTTTCTTGTCTCAATTAAATTCCTTGAACAACGGTCCTGCGGGTGTAATCGGGGAATCTACATTAATTCCCAACAGTTGTATCAGAGAGTCAGGTTTTGTTCGAGGTGGAGCAGAGGAAAGATATGGCAAAGTACGAAGTTATGATAATCAAGTTTGACTTGTGGCTAGAACAAGTCTGGAATTTCTTGATTTTGATTGGGCAATTTAAAGCTTTCAAAGGAAAACCTTCTCCTTGTTCTAACAAAGTTGCTGGAACCAGTTTGAGCGATAGTGATTGGGAAGATTTATATTTGAAGACTTGAACCAAGATGTGTCTCCATCTAGCTAGGAATGTTCTTGTAAATATTCATAGAATATTTGCTGTGAAGGAATTGTGGCGTCAATTTGGAGAGGTGTATCTGGCAAGGGGTTCTTCAAATTTATTGCACATGGAAAAATTGTTTAGTTCTTTGCGAGTTGGTACAGATACAAAAATTCTCAATGAGATCGTCTGGGGACTGGTGGTTGTTGTAACTTGTTGGTGTTGTAGACTAGCTGATCACGTGAGAAAACATTGTCCA
>CAVNYN010208969.1:0-30798 GCA_963692815.1 Nyctanthes arbor-tristis
TGCAGTAGCTGCTTCTGTGGAAAGGCGAAGAGTTCATAATATTAGAAGACATGGTTTGCTAGAAAAACCAGAAGAAAGGATTCCCATGAGTCTACTTTGGTTGGTTCCGCAATTGTTTTTCCTTGCTGGAGTCGATTCCATTTTTGACAAGACGGTTGAGAATTTCATTAATGAAGGTTTTTCGTCCAGAGGGACAAGTAAGTACCTGATTTATTTGGGGCGTGGAATCTCCGGTTTTGGATCGATGGGTAGTGTTCTATCGATTTATGTAATTGGAAAGATGAGTGACGTAGGAGGGGAAAAAGTTGGTTCCAGTATACTTTAAATAGGAGTCACCTTGACAGATATTACTGGAGTTCAACAGCATTAGCTGTTGTAAATTTTCTGTGGCCTCTCGTGTTGGGTGCGATTAGTGAAGGACCTTTGGGGCTCGTTATGATTCCCAAACTTGTTCTAACAATACTTTTCTTCACAATGACAGGGTACATCAGGGCACTAGAGAGATTTGGGAATTATTTAAGTGATTGTACTCGTGCTGTTTTTGTAAGAATAAGACAAGCAAAAGATTGCTGTTTTTGTGAGTCATTTTATTTGGCAAGAAACTGTCGTACTTTTTGGAGCTCTTCTCTTGTCAGATATATCAAATAATTTAGCTGTTTCTTAATAAATGTTTTCAATGATTATACTGGATAAAACATCGATTAAGCTATTCGATCCTCCATAATTTACATTAAAAACTAAACATTTTTAATTTATATATACGGATTGAAGGGAAGAACTTAATGGATCCAAGTCCCTCCCTCCCTCCCTCTCACGCTCACATTGATATATATACTAAAAAAAAGCTGCTTTTGTGACAGAAAAAACCGGTCGCAAAAAAGGCCATTTCCGTCACAAATGACCAATTGTGGCGGAAATTTTTTTTGTTGGAAATCACATCTTTGATAGCCTGGTCACTAATGGTTTCCAATCAAAAGTAGAGTGTATCAGAAAGTGTCTGACGGATTTACAAAGCCGTCAAAAAGTAATGATGGAAATTTCTGTCAAAAATCACGCCCGATTTAAAAGTCCACCGGAAAATTTTTGATGGATTCATGCAACCCTTTGGAAAGCTACTGACGGAATCTTTATCCGTTAGAAATTTTACACCAATCATTTATTGTACAAAAAAATTAATTTTCCCCCATTATCCAAACCAACCCACAAGCCCGCACTACTACAGAAAAGTATAATAGGTATTGGTTGTAATGATAAATACGCGACGGTTTTGAAGACAATACCTCCACCAGCGACGCGAATTGTAAAGGTATACGCGACGGTTGTAAGTCGATGCCTAAAGTCAATTTAAAAAATAAATAAATAAAATAGACAATAGGCATCGGTTGTAAAATAAACAATAGGCATCGGTTACTTCTTTACAACCGATGCCTATTGTTTTTCTTTTTTTTTTTTTTTTTGACCTTTCTTCTTCTTCTCTAGAAAATTCTCTTAACAACATTGCATGGACCAAAAAACGTTTACTTGATATTCAAAATTCAAATTCAAAATTCAAAGAAGCACATAATACATAATTCAAAAAAACACTTGCTCAACATACATAATTCAATTTATTTTAATTATTGACTAATAACACAATAAACACACATTAAACACAATACATAATTCATTTTAAAAATTTCAAATGATCAAGGAATGATCCAACGCGAACACTCTCGAAGATGTATAAAAAAAAAAAAAACTCTCGAAGAAGCCCAGAAAAATCTGCCCAAAATTGGAACTTCAAAATCTTCCGGCACTGGACCAACACCCAGGTGGAGAGCTTCGGCAAAGCAACAAAAGTACCCAATCAAGCTCCTCAAAGCCCTCTACCACACCCGCCGCCGTGACTCTCCTCAGGTCATTCCATCCGCGAGGCAGCCAACACCATTCTGGCTGTCTCCGGCAGGGGCCAAACATAGTGGAGCCGAGCAATCATTGCCACTCATCGATGACTAGCTCAGATTAACAACAATCAAAGGAAAGTGGATGAGCTCCAACTCTGTGAAGAAGAAACACAGAAAAATCGGCCCGGTTAGTAACGGTGGAAAGCAAATAATGGCAAAAGTCAAAGAAAATCTTGGCAGAAAGCAAATAATGGTAGAAAACTTTAGTACCTTTACGTCTCTTGAGCAAATAATGGCAAAAGACTTTAGCACCCAAATTCTCTTCTTTTGAGATCTTTATATACAAGAAATAATTAAAAAAAAGCTCAAGATGCACATTGGTCGTCCTTGGGCAACTGACGCCCAATGTTAAAAAAATTATACACATCGGTTCTTCTTTAAGAACCAATGTGTATTATTTAACAATGGGCGTCTGTTTCTATAGATCGGAAGAGCACACGCCCATTATTTAAAAAATTATACACATCGGTTCTTCTTTAAGAACCCGGAACGCCAAGCCCACCAGCGTTCTAAATGTCATGCACATATTTCACCTATGGAGATTTGAACCCATAACCTTGGGGTTAGAGAATGAGATCCCAACTACCAGGCCAATGCTATTTGTCATGTCTTTTCTTCATCCATATAATATATAACATATCTTTTTGTAATTCTTGCAACTCAAAAAAATAGTGCATATAATTCCAATAAAATCAAGCATATGATAAGTAAATATTACTCAAATAATTTACTAAAGTATGTATTAAAAATTATGACATTTGTACTCAATTACATTTGTGTGAAATTTGTTATAAGTGTTTTGATACTGTTTTTATAAACGTATTTGTAAACTTGAAATGTAATGTAATTAAATAATTATAGCCACTTACGTGGTAAATTAATTAATATAGTAAGCTAAAGTAAAATTATCATATCCAATATTAAACGTCAACGGTCTGCTAATATATATATATAACTCAAATGAAAACTTTTGGCTTTAACGGATTGAATTTGATACGAGCCACTTTAAAATTATGGTTTAACTTCAACACCATCAATGTGTTACCAATTAATAATTAAATATAGCGTGATAATATGTCACTTAATAATTACTTAAAATCTGTTGTAATGATGATTATGTGACTAAGTTAAATTAACATATCAATTGTAGATGTTTTTAGTTCGAACTACTACAACAACAACAAATTATTTCTACAATGATGATTAAGTTTCTATTTTTACACATTTAGTATGGATGACCAAGTAAAAGTTTCTCTACCATTAAAATTTATTTTATCAATATTTCAAAAATGAGCAAATAGTATAGTAAATTAGACGTATGTTTCCCCAACGGATACCACATAATAATGCCCCATAGACTATTGAATAGGTTGAAACATATTTGCTAAAGATGGCCTTCTTGAGATATTACACAACTAATAGAAGTTTTTCTGCATGATTATGACATTACTAATAGAATATTGTGTTATTGGTTTTTACCATGTGTATGATATGAATGTTGGTAGAAATTTAGTGGACTATGCGTATCTCCACTTTGCCTTTCTTGGCTCCTTTATGTTGCTTGTTTTCTTATTCTTATTTTTTTCTCCGGAGAAGTAGTATATGAGAATTGCTACTTAGAGTTTTGCACGCATTGACAAAATTGGCTTTCAAGTCAACCTGTATTTCTCTTAGGTAATTCACTATACAATCATATGTAATTTTTGTGAATTATGTATTTAGGCACACTTCTATATGTATTAAGTACACAAAAAAAAAAGGAACGAAGCTAAACAAAAGAAAAAAATAAAGTCATAGTTATTTTAGAAAAGAAAAAGATTAAAAAAAAAACGGAAAGTGGATGAGATTTCCCGACGGATTGAAGCATTAGCCGGAAATGTTTCTGATGGAAAAATCAAGTTCCATAAGAAACATTTCCGGCTAATGCTTCAGCCAATGATAAGTTTTTGATGAATAACAAACCCATCAAAAATTTATGACGAAGCCTAATCTTTGTAGGAAAATTTCTGACGAAAGTCAAGCTCCATTGGAAATTTTTGATGGATTATGGTTTCTATTGGAAATTTCTGACTGAATTACTGAGTCTGTTAGAAACTTATGAGAAATTTTTAGTTTGTCACAAATTTCTGACAGATGATATTTTTTTTTTGGTTAGAAATTTCCGATGGAATCTTGACTTTGGTCAGAACTTTCTGACAGATTTTTGACCTTTAGAAAATTTCTATCTCTAAGGGCATCCCCAACCTATGCTCCAAAATGGAGTTTTTACTCCATTTTGGAGCACAAAACTCCACCCAACTAGTGCACGGTATTTTGCAGCTGCTACAGTGGTGCGCCAAATATAGCAAATGCTATCTTTTTGGCATTTCTGTTTATTTACGGAAATGCCATTGAAACTTTATTTATTATTATTTTTTAACATTTGACGTGTTTCTTCATTTCTTCACATATTTTCTTTTTCTTTTTTCTTTTTTTTTTTTAACATTTAACGTGTTTCTTTATTTCTTCACATATTTTCTTTTTTTTTTTCTTTTAACATTTCATGTGTATTTAGATTGTTAACCTTCCTTTTGTTTTTTTAAACAATTTCACGTGTGTTTCATTACTTCAATCTTTTTTTAATTATTTGACGTGTGTTTGGGTACTTTGTATTTGTCATTGTATTATTTTTCACAAAACGAAAGAAATTAATTTGCTTGAGTACGTATAAAATGTTGGTCTAATTGCGTTTGACAATTAATATAATGTGTAATTATTTATTTTTAATAATATATTAATGATTGGAAATAAAAGAAAAATAGAAAAAATTAGTTATAGAGAATGTATGGAGTATGTGAGTTGGAGAAGTTTTTTAAAATAGAGATTGATGTATTGTATTTTAGAGTACCAGTATTGTAAAATAGAATATAAGGGTTGGGATGCCGTAATGGCCATTTTTTAGTAGTACGATAATCATAAATTTGGTGTTTTTACGTGTAAAGATTTAGTTACATAGAGGAAAAGTATAAGTGGAAAGAATGCTTAATCTGTGAAAAATAACTGGAAACCTCTCTTATTTATAGGGATCTAGGACTTTCTTAATAGGTTACTATTCACCGACGTGCGCAAATAAATGGTCCAAGCGAATGTCGTCACAGGTGACATCCCAACTCTCCTGACTCAATGATTCCACTTGCAAATATGCGACTTGGTATACTCCCCCCTCATGACTTGTCCTCATACATTCCATGAATAGCTTGAGTGACGACCTATTAGTAACAATCTTTAATTGTTCGGATATATGTTGCAACCCCTTCTCTTAGTATTACTAGTTATGCCAAGTCAGTCAAAAAATACTAAAAAAAGTCGGAGTTAAGTATATTTCTTAGAGTGAAAAATGTATTAACAGGACGTATTAAAAAGTATTAGAAAATTAACATTAAATATAAAATATAGATTACATTATATCCAAAAGCTAAGCAAAATTCACAACAAAAATTAACGGCTAAAGAGAAAAACAACAAGAAATATCTAATGTGTTGGGCAGGTCTAGTACATAATGATATCCAATTTAAATATCCAATTTAAATACAAATTGAAAGTTAGAGGATGAATAATGCAATTTCAATTAAAAGTTAATTTACTTGCAATTAGTCTCTGGCGGCAGCATCCAATTGTGATTCTTGGGAAACATGAAATACAAGACAATTTGGGGTCTATATATAATAGGATGTACGTGGTTGCCGAACCAACCGAAACACAGAAACAATTACGCGCGGAAATTTGCACGGCAACAAGGGAATTGGAGAAGGAAAAATTCAGTTTTTTTGTGGACCGCTTGGAACGAGTATTTTGGATGTTCGACTTGGTGTTTGATTTCTTTAAGTAGTGGTTTTTTCAAGTTAATTATTGGAACGGGTTAGGTGATATCCTCCTTCATCTCTTGTAGTTGATTATTTGGATTCCATTTATTATTGTCAGATGAGTTATTTATGGTGCCAAGAATATTGTTCTTGACAGTGTTACGTGATTGTGGCAGTGTGTGGTTACCTCTTGATATAGGGCAAGAATTTTGAGAGGATAAATATTGTATTTCCATTGTTATTTGATGATAGTGAAGTTGTCAGTTTGCCCTGTCGATTTTCCCTTCTCATTGGAGGGTTTTACTACGTAAAATAATTCCTGGTGTTATTTAAGTTTCCGCACTTATATTATTTGATATATTGATTGTCTATTTTAATCACACGGGTTTAGAAAAATTGGTTAAATTCCCAGCAGTGGTATCAGAGACAAGTTGAATTGTGTAGATTAAAATGGATGATCTAGTTGATAGTGCTATGATTAGGCTTATCAATCATAATTGGGTGACATGGAAACCTAGGATGGAGGATATCATTTATTGTAAGGATTTGCATGATCCTATTGATGGTGATGATTCTAAACTAGAAGATATGGAGGATAGAGATTGGCAGAAACTGTACAGGAAAACTATTGGGACGATAAGACAGTGGGTGGATAATAGTGCTTTTAATCATCTGGCACAGGAGACAGATGCAAATAAATTGTGGACTAAATTGGAGTCTATATTTAAGAAGAAAACTGCAGTCAGGAAGTCCTTTCTGATTAGAGACTTGGTCAATATGAAATATAATGACGGTACAAGCGTGACAGAGCACTTGAATAATTTTCAAAATGTTGTGAATCAGTTGGTGACAATGAGAATGACTCTTGAGGATGAATTGAAAGCATTACTACTTTTGAGTTCTTTGCCAGACAATTGGGAGACTTTTGTTGTGACTATTAGTAATTCTGCTTCAGATGGTGTGTTATCTATGGATTCTATGAAGAATAGTATACAGAATGAGGAAATCAGGAGAAAATCTTCAGGTTTGCATGTGGGTTCAAATAATACATTGGCTCTTGTTTCAGATGATCATAGAGGTAGAAGCAAGAACAAAGGGTAGAGGCGTTACAGCAAGTCTAGAGGTAGGTCAAAGTCAAAAGATAAAAAGAATACCTATTATCACTGTAGCAAGGAGGGTCATTATAAAAGAAATTACAGAATTTGGTTGAGAGAGCAGAAAAGGGTAATAATCAGAAGAAAGAGAATGAAAATACTGTAGGTGTGGTGACTAGTGATGTACTCTCTCTTGTGGGGTGAGTCAATGCCTGCATGTTGGGGACCTTCTTATTGAGTGGCATGTTGACAGTGGTACCTTATACCATGTTTGCAGAAATATTGAGTTGTTTAGATACATATAGAGTAGGTGATTATGGCCAGTCAAATATGACTAACTCTTCACATTCCAAAATCATGGGGATCGGTGACATTCACCTGGAGACAAATATGGGGTACATCCTAATTCTGAAGGGTGTAAGACATATTCCTGACATGCGGTTTAATTTACTTGCAATAAATACTCTCGACTTAATGGGGTATTTCAGTACTTTTGGTGATCAGAAGTGGAGTTTATCAAAGGGATCAATGGTTGTCGCTAATGGAAAGCTTTGTTGCACGCAATACAAGACTTATGCAAAGGCTTGTAAGACTGGGGTAAATGCAGTTGAAGATCCTTCTTCTGATTTGTGGCATAAGAGGCTTGGGCACACGAGTGAAAAAGGTTTGCATGTTCTGGTTAAGAAGACAGTTATTTCCTTAGCTAATAGTGCGTCCCTAGACCGATGCGATCATTGTTTATTCGGTAATTAAACTAGAGTTTCCTTTTCTGGCACATTTAAAAGAAAAAAGAATATTTTAAATCTTATGCATTTTGATGTGTGTTCTCCTGGTGATGTAGCATCTTTGGGTGGAAACAGATATTTTGTTAGATTTATTGATGATGCTTCTAGGAAATTATAGATCTATCTTCTGAAATCTAAAGATTAGGTACTCCAGTGCTTTAAACAGTTTCATACCATGGTGGAACGAGAAACAGGGAAGTGTTTGAAAAGTCTCAAAACAAATAATGGTGGAGAATACACTTCACATGGGTTCAGAGAGTATTGCTCAAATTTTGGGATTCGACATGAGTTTATAGAAGTAGGGACTCCTCAACATAATGGTGTGGCAGAAAGAAAGAATAAACCGTACCATTCTTGACAGAGTCAGATGCATGTTGAAAACAGCCAAACTTCCTAAGACATTTTGGAGAGAAATAGTTCAGACTGCTTGCTATCTGATTAATAGATCTCCCTCAGTTTCCTTGGATTCTGATATTCCAGAAAGAGTTTGGACAAGCAGAGATGTTTCATACTCTCATGTGAAGGTGTTTGGGTGTAAAGCCTTTATACATGTACCTAAGGAACAAAGATCGAAGCTTGACGACAGAGCTACTTCTTATGTTTTTCTTGGCTATGGTGATGAGCAGTTTGGATACAAGTTTTGAGATCCAAAGAAAAGGCAGCTTGTGAGAAGTAGAGATGCAGTGTTTTATGAAGATCAGACGATTGAGGACTTTGATAAAGTCGAGCAGCCTAAGGAGAAGACTTTAGTTGTTCCTGGTGTCATACCTGATAATTCTTCAGCATCTCAGCCTAGCACTAGCAGTCAAGTAGCTCCTATTGATGATAAAACAGTTGATCATATTCTAATTGATCAAACGAGTGATCAGGTGGAGCAGATTACTGATCAGGGGGAGCAGACCCCTGTTGAAGAAGAAATTGGAAAATCAAGGAGATCTGCAAGAGGGCGTATACCATCTACCTGGTATCCTGAGTTTGAGTATATTTTTCTCATTAAGGATGGAGAACCAGAAAGTTATTTAGAGGCTCAGGGTCATAAAGACAAATCCCACTGGATGAAGGCCATGGTAGATGAGATGACTTCTTTGAAGAAGAATGACACCTATGTGTTAGTAAATCATCCTAAAGGTAGGAAGGCTTTGAGAAATAAATGGGTGTATAAAATCAAAAGGGACAGCAATGGTGACTTATTGTAGTATAAGGCTCACTTGGTTGTGAAAGGTTTTGGGCAGAAACACGGTGTTGATTTTGATGAGATTTTCTCCCCCGTGGTCAAGATGACATCCATTAGAGTTGTTTTGGGTTTAGCAGCCAGTTTGGACTTAGAAGTTGAACAACTTGATGTGAAGACTGCCTTTCTTCATAGTGCTCTTCCGATCTGGAAGAGATTTATATGGTACAGCCAAAAGAATTTGAACAGAAGGGGAAATAACACTTTGTATGCAAATTAAAGAAGAGTTTGTATGGCCTAAAGCAAGCACCAAGACAGTGGTATAAAATGTTTGATACTTTTATGACAAGTCAGGGATACACAAGAACCACTGTAGATTCTTGTGTTTACTTCAGATCTTTTCCAGGTGATAAATTTGTTATTTTGCTGCTTTATGTTGATGACATACTTATAGTTAGGCAGGATGCAGGATTGATACGGAAATTGAAAGATTCTTTGCACAAATCTTTTGATATGAAAGATTTGGGGTCTGCTAAACAGATTTTGGGCATGGAGATTGTTCGAGACAGAAAATCTAAGAAGTTGTGCTTATCACAGAGACATTATATTGAGCGAGTACTTGAGAGGTCCAGCATGAAAGGGGCTAAGCTAGTTAGCTCACCCCTTAGAGCTCATTTCAAACTAACCAAGAAATCCAGTCCTTCGACTGATGAGAAGAAGAAGAAAATAGATGCTATTCCTTATTCTTTAGCAGTTGGTAGTTTGATGTATGCTATGATTTGTACTCGTCCTAATATTGTATACGCAGTTGGTGTGGTAAGTAGATTTTTGTCTAATCCGGGTAAAGAGCATTAGGAAGCAGCAAAATAGATTATGCGGTATCGCAGAGGAACTTCTGATTTGTGTTTGGGTTTTGGAGTAGCTCAGCTAACTTTGACAGGGTATACAGATACAGATATGGCAGGTGATCTTGACAACAGAAAATCTACATCTGAGTACTTGTTTACTTTTGTAGGGGGAGCTGTTTCTTGGCAGTCTAAGTTGTAAAAATGTGTAGTTTTGTCTACAACAGAGGTTGAGTGTATTGCTATCACTGAAGCAGGAAAGGAGGTGATATCGTTTAAAAAGTTTCATGAGGAGCTCAAGTTGAAGCAAAGTGAGTACGTCATTTATTGTGATAGCGAGAGTGCTCTTGAGTTGAGTAAGAACTCTACATATCATTCTCGCACCAAACACATTGATCTCAGGTATCATTGGATTCGTGAAGCAGTTAATGAGAAGCTTCTACAGTTGGAAAAAATTCACACTGACTAGAACATTGCTGATATGTTGACAAAAGTAGTTACCAAGTAGAAGCTTGAGTTTTGTGATCGGAAGAGCAGATATGTATTCCAAATGATACACTTAAACTTTGGTATACCTCCTTCATGGACTGGAGGGGAGATTGTTGGGCGAGTCCAGCCTATAATTATATCCAACTTAAATACAAATTGAAAGTTGGAGGATAAATAATGCCATTTCAATTAAAAGTTAATTTACTTGCAATTAGTCTCTGGCGGCAGCATCCAAATGCATTTCTTGGGAAACACGAAATACAAGACAACTTGGGGTCTATATATAATAGAATGTACGCGGCTGCCGAACCAACCGAAACACAGAAACAATTACGCACGGAAATTTGCACGGTAACAAGGGAATTTGGGAAGGAAAAATTCAGTTTTTTTGTACACCGCTTGGAACGAGTATTTTGGACATTCGACTTGGTGTTCGATTTCTTTAAGTGTTGGTTTCTCCAAGTTAATTATTGGAACGAGTTAGGTGATATCCTCCTTCATCTCTTGTAGTTGATTATTTAGATTCCATCTATTATTGTCAGACGAGTTGTTTATAGTGCCAAGAATATTGTTCTTGACAGTGTTGCGTGATTGTGGTAGTGTGTTGTTACCTCTTGATTTAGGGCAAGAATCTTGAGAGGATAAATATTGCATTCCCATTGTTATTTTAGTGATAGTGGAGTTGTCGGTTTGCCCCGTCGATTTTCCCTTCTCATTGGAGGGTTTTACGACGTAAAATAGTTTCTGGTTTTATTTAAGTTTCCGCACTTATATTATTTGATATATTGATTGTCTATTTTAATCACACGGGTTTAGGGAAATTGGTTAAATTCCCAACATAATGAATATAAACTTCAGGAAATGTTAATACTTTTTATCTAAAAAAAAAAAATTATTACCATATGACTATATGTTAATAAACTTTATTACTGTAGCATTTGTAGTATGCACTCGGCATTGAAATGTAGTTAGTGAATAAGGAAAAATAAATATTTGAAATTAAATCGAGTTGAAACACAATTAACTATCAAAGTAGAAAAAGTCCACAAACTTAAATTGAGTTGTATGCAGGGCATTACAAAATGAATTTTGTAATGTAGCAATTGCATTGCATGGGAAAAACTATTTAAAAGTAATTAAAACAAATTAACTTACAATTATACAACAATTAATCAAAGAACTTGGATTGCTACTCAAATACCAGTTTATCTTTTAAATTCTAATACAATCTATCTATATTCGTTTTGTTGAGGATAGTTTCTATTTTATGTTTTTCCGCCCACTTCACTTACTAAATCCAGATATTTTATCTTGGTCATTGATTTCATCTCCTAATTTTGGCCGTTCATTTCCATTTTACTTGTTTAATTTTATTTACCTTTTTAATTTATTATCAATTCATAAATTCTCTTTTTTTTACCTTTCATTACCTTTTTTTTATTTCTTTTTTTTTATATTACCTATAGATGTGTTTGATTTAGTTTACCATTATCACTATATTTTGTAATTTTTAATTCCAATCACCAAATATTTAGATTTTATTTTATCCAAATATTTCTCTCTTTCTTTATCCATATTTTCCTTCCTTCTTCGTATAAACCTCATTTTATCTAGGAACTTTATCAAATCTCTCACCCTAGATTTAAACTTTCCACTGCTTATCTTGAACAATTTTATTTTTAATGATTTTCTTAATTTTTGTTCCAATTTATCTCACACAGTTGGATTACTTCTAAATTGGTTCTAGATCGGATTCACCAATATTCAAAAAATTAGACATATCATCGAATCGGAAAGCTAATAATTCTAGGTTATGGGACCAATTTTAATTAAATAATTGAAAACAAATTAATTTTTACCTAAAATAATGTTAAAATTTTATTTCTTTTTTAAGAGCTATCGAAAATATGATTTTGGGCATAAAAAGGGAATCTCATATTGGTTATTTAGTGAAAAATTGAGAATATATATATATATATAAATTAAGTTATTTAAAGAAGGATTATGCATAATATGGCCTTAACTTCCGATCTTTTGAGTTTTCAAAAAATTCAAACTTTTAATAGATGATTATTAAAAAAAGTTTATTGTGAACTAGTAAACCGTATCTGTCTTTATCTCGCATTATCGGATTGTTTTCTAGTATCGCAAATGTTTAGAAAATTGAAGCGGTCATCAAACAAGAAAAGCTAAGGGTTTAAGGTCATTGGACAGATTTTAATAAAATAATTGAAATAAATTAATTCTTACCTAAAACCATGTAGAAAAAGAAATTTGCTTTTATAATTTATTGATCTTTCCGATTTAAAAAAATATTGAAATTTTATTCCTTCTTTGGGAGCCATTGAAACTATGACTTTGAGGATAGAAACGAAATTTCACATTAGTTATTTAGTGAAAAGAATTGAGGATGAGATCGGAATTAAGCTGGTTGGAGAAGGATTATGCATAATAGGGTCTTAGCTTATGGGCATTAAGCTTCCAAAAAGTTTAAAATTTTAATGGATCATTATTGGGAAAAAAATTATTGCAAACTGGTGAAATGTATCCTTCTTTATCTTTTACCACTAGATTGTTTTCCGAATTGGTTCTAATATTTGAAAATTTTCTTCAATGTTTTCCTTAGACTTTTTAGCTCATTTTTTATCTTCATTAATGAAAGATATTGTATTATGGGTAGCACTTATCTTGTTTTTCTTTACACACACATAGACAATCAAATATTTGAGGATGTGTGCCTATATTAAATTACTCAGAAAATGGTTATGCATAATAGGATTTTAGCTTATGAGCCTTAAATTTCTAAAAAGTTTCAAAATTTTAATAGATCATTATTGAAAAAAAGTTTATTATTAAACAGTGAACCATATCCGTCTCCATATCACATCGTCGGAGTATTTTTCAGATTGGTTCCAGTATTCGTAAATTTTCTTCAATGTTTTTCTTAGTTTTTTTAAGACCATTTTTTATATTCATTAATGAAAGATATCATATTATCGGTAGCACCTATATAGTTTTTCTTTACCCACACATAGACGATCAAATATTATAGCTTAAGGCTATTGAAAATATGACTTTTAGCATAGAAAAAGAATTTCATATTAGTTATTTAGTGAAGAGAATTAATGATGTATGCCTAATTTAAGCTACTTGGAGAAGAATTATCCAAAATAAGGCTTAGCTTATAGGCCTTGAGTTTCTAAAAAATTTAAAATTTTAATGCATCATTATTGAAAAAAGTTTGCTGTGAACAGGTGAACCGTTTCGTCTTTATCTCACCCTGTTTGATTGTTTTTCAGATTGATTCCAGTATTCACAAATATTTAAAAAATCAGACCAGTCATCAAATCAGAAATGTTAACGGCCCAAGGTCATCGGACCGGTTTTAATTAAATAATTGTAATAAATTAATTTTTACATAAATTAATGTGAAATAAGAACATTCAATTTTTTTTTTAAATTTATCGTTTAAAAAAAAGGTTAAAATTTTATTACTTTTTTAAGCGCTATTAAAAATGTGACTTTGGGCATATAAAGGGAATCCCATAGTAGTTATTTAATGAAACAATTGAGGATATATGCTTATATATTAAGCTATCTAGGGAAGGATTATTTATAATAGGGCCCTAGCTTATGGGCAACTTCCAAGAAGTTCAAAATTTTAATCGATCATTATTGAAAAAAAGTTCATTGTGAACCGGTGAGCCATATATGTTTATATCTTACATAGTCGGATTGTTTTCCGAATTGGTTACAGTATCCGTAAATGTTCAGACAACAATACCGGTCATTGAACCGCAATGTTTTTCTTAGGTTGTTTTTTTTGTGCAGACTATTTTTTTATCTTCATTAATAAAAGATATTGTACCATGGGCAGTGTCTATATCAATTTTCTTTACACACACATAAAGAATCAAATAGTATAATTTAAGAGCCATTGAAAATGTAACTTTGGGCATAAAAAGAGAATCTCTGATTGTTTATTTAGTGAAAAGAATTGAAGATGTATGCTTATATTAAATTACTTCGAGAAGGGTTATGCATAATAGGACTTTAACTTATGGGCCTTAAGTTTCTAACAAATTTAAAATTTTAATAGATCATTATTGAAAACAAGTTTATTGTGAACCGGTGAACTATATCCGTCTTTATCTCACACTGTCATATTATTTTTCAGATTGGTTACTATATTCGCCAATTCCTGATTTTTCCAATTGAATTGGTTATGATATTTCTTTTTTGGTTATGATATTTCAATTCTTTAAATACTAATTAAATTATGTTAACATGTTTAAACATTTAGCATGCAGAAAGTGTATGCTAAGAAATTAATAAATATTACAAAAGTTAAAAAAATAAACGGGGTAATAGATCATATGTCCATTTTGTCGAAAAAGCTGGTATTCGCTCATAGTATATAGATATTTTATGGGTTATAAATTGAAAAGATCTGAAAATTATGATATGTGTTACAGATGATCACACAACAAATTATACTATAAATGTTGTAATGTATGTATTATTGTTCATTATTTATTCTAACTATATTTATTGAATGTAACATATTTTCTAGTGCATTATACACCGGCATCCTAATACAAACTCTAAAAATTATTTTCGATGTTTTTCTTAGTTTTTTTTGTAGATCATTTTTTATCTTCATTAATAAAAGATATTGTATTATGGGTGACACTTATATTGTTTTTCTTTACACTGATATAAACGATCAAATATTATAACTTAAATCTTTTTTTACAATCACATTTAATCCTCTTAAATTGCTTATATTATCTGGTATTATCATCATGTACAACACACAAATGAAATAACTGGTCAAACACTAAAGCAATAGCAGCAGTGTTTGAATAGATGTCTTATTAATAGATTTACGGACTACATAAAATATTGGACTAACAAACAGGCCCAAAACACAAAATTTGGCTGAAAATAAAATAGGAAAAATGCAAATAAATATAGCAGATAAATTCAAACGCACAGAATCGGTCATTAGCAGTCGCAAAGCAATTGATTCAATCGATCTTGTTGAGTTACGTCAAAAGCATATATTATGAATTGAAAACGGACATTGTATATAAAAGTTATACACATTTCTTCAAATGCCGGCTATAAAAGAATCTCAAACAAAATATAGACGGCTCAAATAGTGGTAGATGATAGGTGATAAATCTTAATTAATATTAAAGTTATAGAAGGAATGACTAGCCTGAAAATAAATAAAAAGGGGTAAAATTAATTGGAGGAAAAAGACTAAAAAATTAAATGATAATTAATCTATATATTAATTAAATAAAAGGAGTTGCGATATCTTTGTATCGCAATTTTCTAGCCAAAAAATGTTAGTAAGGTCTTTTTAGGTATTTTATTTCATATTGCGACAACTTGTATGGTATTATAAATTTTTTCTTTTTTTTAAATTTTTTATTCACTTTTTCCTTATCTATTCACTATTTTGAAATGCAATTTACTATTAAATTTAATCACTAAATGATAGTTGTCATTATTAATTGTTTAAATTATAGATAAATTTGAGTATCCAATTATCTAATATATCTTGAAATTTACAGTTAATAATTAATAGAAATTAAGCTTATATCTCATTAGTTTAAGTTAATTAAAATATTCATGATATCTGACTTTATTAGCTTCGAAAAAGAAATATTTTCACATTATATGTAACCGTCCAACCAGCAATTATTTATTACGATGTCATTTATCTGAATTAGTCTAAAAAACAAATTATATTTATTTATGTTAACAATAACAATAGGTTTAAAATTTGTTGTAAAATACATTTACCTTAATATGACAAGAAAAAAATTACGTTATTGTTTGGCTGTTGCTAAAAAATTAATTATTCCTTATTGGGTAATACAACCTTATAAAATTTCACAGATCGGAAGAGCGTCGTGTAATTTCATATTATTATTTTTTAAATAATTTGATATGTATTTTTCTCATGCAATGCACGAGTCAGAATTTAGTTAATATTAATTCTATAGTGACATTATGCATAGGTCAGACGGCTTTAGGCAGGAAAATGAGTTTTCACTACCTTTGATTTATATGATGATGATGGTCTATATATATATATATAATAGGAATAAGATGTCTGGTGATACATTTTCTCTCCAATTGTTTGGCGTCATAAGAGAACTGATGACATCTTGACTTATGTCATCTGCTGAGTTTTTTTTTTTTTTTTAAAACTAAAATTTTTAGGGCTTCCTAATTATATGGGTTTTCAAGACTTTCTCTCTCTAGGGTTTCTAGAGAGACTGACTTTCACCATAGGATTCGCTCTATGGGCTTGACGGTAGGATTTGGGAAAGGACTCGTGGACGAAATCGATGAGTTATGGATCTCATTCTCGTTAAATAACAAGGAGGTCGACATTTTGGCGATTGAGGAAAAGGTTGTACATAAAAACGTCGATAGATCTAGACTTTTGCTGTAGGGTAAACTTCTTACTCGACATCCCTATCATCGGGAGGCCTTCAAATTTACTATGCTGAACTTATGAGATGCCAGAAGGCCCAACTACTATTAAGTTTCTGGATGGCGACATATTTGTAGTGGAGTTTTTTGAACGACGAGATCAGAACTAGGTTTTGAATACACAACCGCGGAACTTCAATTGATCATTATTTTTATTTTCCTAGGTCGAGTCAATGGTGTCAGCCACCAAGGAAGTATTTTAAATTGTTTGTCACTATGACATGCCAAAATAATTTTGAATGGTCAAACTTTGTTTTCGTGCTCGTCTAGTCATAACTATAATTTAAATAAATTAAGTCGAATAATTGACACTTACATGAGTTAGTTCAAAATACATGTTAATTAATCCAAAGTCTTATATGCAAACTATTCTCAAAATAATAGCCCAAAACAAGCCCAAGCATTCAAAATATGTACCCCATATGGTAGTCTTCCATTTAACTCTTCACCAAGTGTAGCCCTATGCAAAAATTACATAAGGGTAAATTTCACACATTGTCCCCAACCTTTGCATTTAGAACCGCCTAGGTCCCTAAGCTTTTTTTTAGCGCGCAGGGTCCTCAACTTTTCATAAATGCGCAAAAAAGGTCCCTCCGAATAGAATCCGTCCAAATTTCCGTTAAGTAGTAGATGAAATTACCTTTATACCCCCACCTTTTAAATTATTAAAAAAATAATTTAAAAATTAAAATAAATTAAGAAAAAGGAAAAAACCCCCCACCCACCCCACCTGCAATGTCAGGCTGCCGGAAATTGCAGCATTCCGGTGGCCAAGTATGCTACCATTTCCCGCAGTTGAAAGTGGGGAGACTCCTCCCTTTTATTTGCCAGAAACGGCAGAGAATGGGGGTAGTCTCTCCCCCATTTTCCTACCATTTCCAGCAGAAAATGGGCGGAGCTCCCCCCAATTCTCTGCCGTTTCTGGTAGATAAAAGAGGGGAGTCTTCCCCCATTTATGGCAGCATTCCAGTGGCTAAGTGGCAGCCGGAATGCTGCCATTTCCGGTAGCCTAAGACATTGCCGATGGGGTGGGGTGGGGTGGGGTGGGGTGGGGTTTTTTCCTCTTTTTTTTTTTATTTTTTGTAATTTTCAAACTTTTTTTTTGTTAAATTTAAAATGTATGGGTATAAAGGTAATTTCATATACCAATTAACGGAAATTTGGACGGATTTTGTTAGAAGGGACCTTTTGTGCGCGTGTATGAAAGGTTGAAGACCCAGTGCACTAAAAAAAGTTAGGGACTCGGGCGATTCTAAGTGCAAAGGTTGGGAACGATATGTGAAATTTACCCATTAAATAACTATACAATCTCCAATTCACCCTTTCACCACAACCAGATCCATCTTCCAGTAGCCAAGGTTCTTCTCCTTCACTTTCCCTTTGTCTTTGAAATTCTTACAAGCATCTCCACCATTCCCTTTCACATACAAGCCTAAACTTTTTATTGCAAACACAAAAGTATACCTTCACCTTCATTGTTTATGTAACCATAAATGCACAAATACAATTTTTGTTCATACATTCAATATATACACACATTCAATGCAAGCAAGAACCACAAGAATATGCATATACACCCACTGCACCTTCACGGCATCATCTACACCACCATGTCAGCCACCCGTCACCACTGGCAGCCCCCAACTGGCCAGAAACCGGCCGGAAACCGCGATCCTCCTCTCGGCCCCATTTTTTGAACCACCAAAATAACCCCCAATCGACCCCAAACTCGAAGCCCACTACTCCTAGATGTCTTAGAACCTATTTTTGGTAGATTTGAGTGAAGAAACTCGCCGGAAAAATGAGTTTTTCAAAATGAGCTTCCACCAAAAAACTTTCACCATTTACCTAAATATTTATGTAGATGAGTAAAGCTTGTTCAAAGCATCTTTTTCCCTATATTTTGCTGTATTTACATAGATGAGTAGAGCTTATTGAGAGCATCTTTTTCCCCATATTTTGCTGTATAAACGCGACTTTCGGCCAAGAAGAACCATACAATTGTGTCTGTGTATGTCTATATGTGTGTGTATATATATATATATATTTACAGACGTCTTTAGGGATGGGGGGTTCACTTGTAAATTTAAAGAATTATTCTATTTACCCCAGGATCCTTATAGTTTTAAGTGATATAAGTTAATCCCCTACCTTTTAGAGTCTTGCAAACTAGTCCCCATTATTCTGGAAGTACCTAATAGAGTCCTTTAAGTTCTATTTTGAAATGTTTCAGCCCTATGACTTTCACATTTACCGATTTTAGTCCCCACAGTTTCTAAGTTAGCTATTTTAGTACGTATAATTCTGAGCCTAGTCTTTTCGGTCTCCAAACTTATGATTTGATTCTTGTTCACCCATGATCTTAGTCCTTTCCTATTTTAGCCCTCAAAATCATTTGAAATACATTTTCACTCATATTCCGCACTTTCAATTGTTTCACTTTAGCCCTCAAAGTTTTTACTTTATTTATTGAACTTTAATTTTCAACTTCTAACTTTAATTTAATTTTCTTTATTGACTAGACAGAGCGATCGGATAGTTAAAAAGCTAATTTCAAGATTCAAAGCTCAACTTAAGAAAAACTAAGAGGTAGACTCTTTATTCGAAAACCCTTTTTAAGATTTGCGCATTATTAATTTATTTGTATGGTAAATGTTATATGTGGATATGTGATGATAAGAATTACATGTTATATGCATAAGATCTCTTGATTATGCCCATAATCTGTTTAATTAAGAATTGAAAATTTGCTTTTGCTATGCTTAGCTGGTTCTCATACAATAATAAGAATAAGAATGTGGACTTGCATTTATTATTGCTTGTTTGCGAAAGAATTTTGGGTTCTTCTACCCTAGAAGAATTTACATGACTATGTGTACCATTTGTTATATAAATTAATTGATATGCGTTTGAGCGTACTAAGTATTTCGTATGAAATACTCATTCCTTTCAAATTAATAAATTTCGGGGTTCGAAGCCGACGATGAAATGACAAGCGGTGGCTATAATTAATTTGTACTATGAAAGATTGATCTTTTGAAAACTTATTTATCTTTCATGGTGAAATATTTGATAAACCTCAATTATTTTGCGACAACTGTCATGGATTGATGTACTATATTTTGTCTTCTGCACTTTTAAAACTTCGATTGAATGTTGTCGTTTTCCATATTAAATTATATTATAAGTTGGCAAGAAAATTCAAACTAACGCTCCAAACATTTCAAAATTTTGGGCGTTACAGCTTGATGTCAGAGAGGGTCTAAGTTTCTGTAAGCTTACAGAATTTTCAAAATTTCTTTTCTTTCCAGAAAAAAAAAGAGGGAAGCCACCATCACCATTTCACTCCGTCGATTCCGAGGTAAGAAAGAAGTCTTCGAGTTCTTTTTTAATTATTTATTTATTTATTTTATCGGATGCTTATATGAGCTCTTACGGTATTAAAGCAAAATAAAGAAAGTGCATTATATATGGTAAAAGAAAAGCGAGTTGAGCAAAAATTTAATTTTGTGAATTGTGACCATTTTAAAGATATTTTAACATTTGTCCTCGAAATTGACTAAAAGGTACCAGTAAACCCTACTTAACTGGACTTTTCATAATTGGTGTTTCCAGGCATGACGGTGGGAGTTGGTGAAATTCTTAGGGCATTGCGGGATTTCAAGTCGTAGGATGTTGAATCAGTCCCAGAGCACATTGAGCGTTTTTGCTATGCACGTAACCTGGGGCGAGACTATTGCCTTGTACTTGGGGATTTTGGGACTCTTTCACACCTATTGTCCGCTCTTGACGGCGCTAAGAAGGATTTTGGTAGGACTATGATAAGAGACATGAACTCATCACTCAATATCCCGGATGATTTTGATGCCTATTGTGATCGGTTGGTCGGCTATTGGAGCATGTATTGAGCAGACCACCTTACCTGACACCCTGAGTTGGCACCAGAGCCCCAGCCACAGCCTGAGGTTGGTGGTGCACCAAACATTGAGGGTGAGATAATTGAGGGCACGGATGACGAAGAGGATCCGGAGGAGGATCTCGATGATGTATCGGGGAATGATATCGTTGAGGATTTTGACCCCGAGTCGTGTGTTAAGTGATTTCCCTTCACTAGTACCAGTCATTAGAGTAGTGATGAAAGACGACAATATTATAGGAGTAGTAGTAGGCTGGTCATTGTATTAGGAATATGTACTCCTTTATTATTATTTTCTGGGTTGTAAAGCGAGATACGCTTTCTTTTGTCATTATTGCTTTTAATTAAGGACCTTGACATTAATGTAAGATTCTCTATGTGTTTCCTATTATGTCTTAATTGATTCCCTTGATTGGCTTCTCTCGGGAAATTTCAAGTACATCATTTTATTTTATTTTATTTTTTTATTTCGAAAAAAGAAAAAATGCAATGAACGAATCAGACTAGCGTATTGCGAGACTTGCTCCAAGCTTTCAAGGAGCTTCGAGAGTCAACTCCCCGAGCCGTAACGTCTGTTGTACCGCCATCTACCCAGTCATTGCCAGCGATTGAATAGTTTCTGCATAGAAACTCCCAACATTTGATGCAGAAGACTGGTTAAGGGAAATTGAGAAAATCTTCAGGCATATCTCTTGCCGTAGGGATCAGAAGGTGATATACGTTGAGTTCATGTTAGTTGGGAGGGCTGGACACTGGTGGGAGTCGGCTTGTCGTACTAGGACTGAGGATGAACAACACAACCTCACCTGTGAGTAATTTAAGAAGGAGTTGACTGATAAATATTTCCCATAGGCTCTTAGGCATCTTAAAGAGATTGAATTCCTACGTCTGACTCAAGGGGACTTAGATATTATAGACTATGAAAGGAGATTTGAAGAATTGTCTCGATATGCCCTATACTTAGTCAGTACAGAGGCAATGAAGGCACGGCGTTTTGAGAGGGGGTTGTGATCTAGAAATTCGCACCATTGTGAGCATACTTGAGTTGCCCACATATCAAGATATGGTAAGAAAGTCCCAGACAATTGCCTTTTCTACTGGAAGATTTGGTTTACCGGGAAATTAAAATAGTCAAAGGGATCACGGAAAAAGAAAATGGCACAATTAGCCCCAATATCACAACAAGAATCAGACTCTGAACAAGAAACCCAATCCCGGGCCCAATAGAGGTTAGAATACTAGTAACACGACCTAATGCCCTAAGTGCAAGAAATATCATAAGGGGAAATGTCTGTGGGGCAAGAGGGTTTGTTACGCATGTGGTCAGGCAGGCCATTTTGCAGCTGATTGTTGTGTTGTACATACTTAGAAAGCGGAGCCAACTAAGAACCCAGATCAGAACAAGAAAGGAAAAGCTAGAGTTTTTGCAATGACTCACGAGCAAGCGGCTCAGGATGCCGACGTGATTGTAGGTATAATATCTGTCTCATGTATTCCTATTTATGCCTTAATTGATTCCGGTACTACACATTCGTTCATATCTACTACATGCCTGGCTAGACTAAATCTGGTAGAAGAGAAAACTGGTAGTATACTTGGAGATAGTCTACTTTCAGGAGGCATAATTGACACTAATAAGATAGTTAAGGCTGTACCTATAGACTTTGATGGTCTCGTACTAAAAGCAGACTCGAACATAATTGAAATGAAAGATTTTGATATTATCTTAGGCATGGACTGGTTAAGTGGTAATCGTGCGACTATTATGTGTCACGAGAAGGAAGTAGTATTTCATAATAATGGAGAGGATGAATTTAGATTTTATGGGTCAAAAGTCAAGGCGCTTCCTCACCTTATTTCGGTGATGCAAGCGGAAAAACTCTTAGCTAAAGGAAATTTCCAAAGGTGTCTGGTCAGCCTCCAAGGCAAAACATCTGATGAGGTCACATTGGACCGTGTGCCAGTTGTCAATGAGTACGCTGATACATTCCCAAACAAACTGCCAACCATCCCACCTAATAGGCAAGTGGAGTTTTCATTGACCTGGTACCTGGGGTTGCGCCAATATCTAAGGCTGCGCCAACAAATATCCCATTCCTAGGATTGAAGATTTGTTTGATCAATTGAAAGGAGCGGCTGTGTTCTCGAAGATTGATTTGTGATGAGGTTACCACCAATTGAAGATCAAACCCATTGATATATCGTAGACAGTATTCAAGACACACTATGGGTATTATGAGTTTACGGTGATGCCTTTCGGTCTTACCAATGCTCCAGCGGTGTTCATGGACTTGATGAATCTGGTATTTTACCAAATTTTAGACAAGTTTGTCATCGTTTTCATAGATAACATATTGATTTATTCAAAAGATACAGAGCAACATGGAAAGCACTTAAGAAAGGTGTTGCAGACCTTTCGAGTTGAAAAGTTGTATGCTAAATTCAAGAATGCAAATTTTGGTTAGAGAAAGTTGGATTTTTAGGTCACATCGTAACTGCTAAGGGTATAGAAGTTAACCTTTCTAAGGTTGAGACTGCGACTAATTGGTCAATGACTGCCAATGTGGGAGATGTGAGAAGATCGGAAGAGCGTCGTGCTATCGGCGATTCATAGAAGGATTTTCTAAGATAGCAGGCCCCGTTGACTCAATTGACTCAGAAAGGTGTTAAGTTCCAATGGACCGATAAATGTGAGCAGAGTTTTCAGGAGTTAAAGAAGCGGTTAGTTTCTGCACCGATATTAACTATACCCAATGGATCGGATAGATTTGTGATTTATAGTGGCGCTTCTAAGCATGGTTTAGGTTGTGTACTAATGCAGAAGGGAAAAGTTATAGCCTATACATCGAGGCAGTTAAAGTAATATGAACAAAATTATCCGACGCATAACCTTGAGCTTGTAGCGGTAGTCCACGCCTTAAAGATCTGGTGTCACTACCTGTACGGAACTAAGTGTAAGACCTACACTGAACATAAGAGTCTCAAGTACTTCTTCACTCAGAAAGAGTTGAATATGAGACAATGACGATGGTTGGAATTAGTAAAGGGCTATGATTGCACCATACTTTACCATCCGGGTAAAGTCAATGTGGCTACTGATGCATTAAGCAGAAAGAATACTGGTCAATTATTAGTAGTAAGGACCGTACAAAGGCAGTTGATCTGTGATTTTGAGAAATTGAGAATTGAGATGATCACCCCAGCTACTCAAAAGTCTAGTAAACTGGCCAGCCTAATAGTCTGACCAGCTTAATAGTCAAGCCTGAATTAAGAGATCGGATTATGTTAGCCCAAAGAAATGATAAATTTTTGGAAAAGATTCGAGCTGGTGTTAGAACAGAGAAGAGGCCAGGATTTGCGCTTACTACGGATGAGGCACTCGTATTTAAAAGGACCCTCTGTGTGCTGAAGGATGAGTGAATTAGGGACGAGATTTTGACTTAAGCTCATTCTGCCCCATATGTGGCACACCCTAGTGGAATAAAGATGTACGGGGATCTACGTAATACTTTCTGGTGGAGAAACATGAAAGGGTATATCGCGAGATTTGTTGCCAAGTGCGTAGTGTGCTAATAGGTTAAAGCTGAACATCAGAGGCCATCAGGGTTATTAAATCCGTTGGAGATACCAGAATGGAAATGGGAGAAAATTTATTTCAATTTTGTAGTGGGTCTTCCTAAATCAGGAAAAGGGTATGACGCTATTTAGGTTATTGTGAATCGACTTACTAAATCAGCTCATTTTCCACCTGTCCGTATGAGTTTCAGTTTAGATCAATTGGCCCAGTTGTATATTAGAGAAATTTTCAGACTACACAGGGTTCCCGTATCTATTGTATTAGATAGGGATCCGAGATTCACTGCTAGATTTTGGAAAAACCTTCAGACAGCAATGGGAACTAAGTTAAATTTTAGTACTACTTATCACCCTTAGACAGATGGGCAAATTGAACGGACCAACCAAACTATCAGACGTGTGCTCTTCCGATCTGTTCTGGACTTGGGTAGTAGTTGAGAGAAGTGTTTGCCATTGGTGGAGTTCGCCTATAATAACAGTTTCCAGGAAACCATTAGTATGGCCCCATACGAAGCTTTATATGGCTGTCAGTACCTATCACCTATCCATTGGGATGAAGTCGAAGAGAAGAAACTTCTAGGTCCAGATTTGGTTAAAGAAACAATTGAATCCGTTGAGAAAATCAAATCGGGAATTAAAGCTGCACAAGATAGATAAAAGAGCTATGCCGATAACAGGAGGAAAGATTTAGAATTTCAAGTTGATGATAAATTTTTTCTCAAAGTGGCTTCAATGAAAGGTTTGATATCCAAGATGATTTGACCTATCAAGAGGCATTTGTGTGCATATTGGAAAGAAAAGTCCATGTCCTGAGAAATAAAGAAATTACACTCTTTAAAGTCCAATTGGGTAGGCGTGGTAGAGATGAGGCCACGTGGGAAAAGGAAGAAGATATTCGAAAAGAGTACCCAGACCTTCTAGATCAAGTAAGCCTAATTTCGAGGGTGAAATTTTTTTAAGTGGGTAAGGTTGTAGCGACCGGAAAATTTTTCCATTTAAAAATCTTATTTTAAATTGTTTGTCGATATGACGTGCCTAAATAATTTTGAATATTCAAACTTTGTTGTCACGCTCGTCTAGTCATAACTATGATTTAAATAAATTAAGTCGAGTAATTGACACTTACATGAGTTAGTCCAAAATACATGTTAATGTAACCACAAAATTTTTAATCCAAAGTCTTGTATGCAAACTCTTCTCAAAATAATAGCCCAAAACAAACTCAAGCATTCAAAATATTTACCCCATTTGGTAGTCTCCCATTCAACTATTCACCAAGTGTAGCCCTATGTCAAAATTACATAACTATACAATCTCCAATTCGCCCTTTCACCACAACCAGATCCATCTTCCAACAGCCAAGGTTATTCTCTCTCTTTTCCCTTTGTCTTTGAAATTCTTCAAGCATCTCCACCATCTCCACCATTCCCTCTCGCATACAAGCCTAAACTTTTCATTGCAAACACAAGAGTATACCTTCATCTTCATTGTTCATGTAACCATAAATGCACAAATACAATTTTTGCTCATACATTCAATATATACACACATTCAATGCAAGCAAGAAGCACAAGAATATGCATATACACCCACTGTACCTTCATGGCATCATCTACACCACCACGTGAGCCACTCGTCGCCGCCGACAGCCCCCAACCGGCCAGAAACCCACTGGAATGCTCGACCCTTTGAACCACCAAAACAAACCCCAGTCGACCCCCAAACTCGAAGCCCACTTCTCCTAGATGTCTTAGAACCTATTCTTGGCCGATTCGAGTGAAGGAAGTCGCAGGAAAATGAGCTTCCACCAAAAACTTTCACCATTTGCCTAAATATTTACATAGATGAGTCGAGCTCGTTGAGATCATTTTTTCCCCTATATTTTGCTGTATAAACCATGATTTTCGGCCAAGAATAACCATATGCTTGTGCCTGTGTATGTATATATGCGTAAATATATTTACAGACGTCTTTGGGGTTTGGGGGTTCGCTTGTAAATTTAAAGAATTATTCTATTTACACTAGGGTTCTTATAGTTTTTAAGTGATATAAGTTAATCCCTTGCCTTTTAGAGTCTTGCAAACTAGTCCCCATTATTCTAGAAATACCTAATAGAGTCCTTTAAATTCTATTTTGAAATGTTTCGGCCCTATGGCTATCAAGTTTACCGATTTCAGTCCCCACAGTTTCTGAGTTAGCTATTTCAATCCTTACAATTCTGAGTCTAGTCTTTTCGTTCCCCAAACTTATGATTTGATTCCTATTCACCTCTGATCTTAGTTCTTTTCAATTTTAGTCCTCAAAATCATTTGAAATACATTTTCACTCGTATTCTCCACTTTTAATTGTTTCACTTTAGCTCTCAAAGTTTTTACTTTAATTATTAAACTTTAATTTTCAACTCCTAACTTAATTTAATTTTTTTTATTGACTAGACGGAGCGGTCGGACATTTAGAAAGCTAATTTCAAGATTCAACGTTCAACTCAAGAAAAACTAAGAGGTAGACTCTTTATTCGAAAACCCTTTTTAAGATTTGTGCATTATTAAATGATTTGTATGGTAAATGTTAAATGTGGATATGTGATGATAAGAATTGCATGTTATATGCATAAGATCTCTTGATTACGCCCATAATCTGTTTAATTAAGAATTGAAAATTTGCTTTTGCTATGCTTAGCAGGTTCTCATACAAGAATAAGAATAAGAACGTGGACTTGCATTTATTATTGCTTGCTTGCAAAAGTATTTTTGGTTCTACTTTAGAAGAATTTACGTGCCTTTGTGTACCATTTATTATAAGAATTAATTGATATATATGCGCTTGAGTCTACTGAGTATTTTGCATGAAATACTCCTTCTTTTCAAATTAACAAATTTCAGCTTTCGGAGCCGACTGTGAAATGATAAGCGGTGGCTATAATTAATTTGTATTATGAAAGATTGATCTTTTGAAAACTTATTTATTTTTTGTGGAGAAATATTTGATAAATTCCAATTATTTTGTGACAACTATCATGGATTGATAGTAATATTTTGTCTTCTGCACTTTTAAAACTTAGATTGAATGTTGTCATTTTCCGCATTAAATTATATTATAAGTTAGCAAGAAAAGACAAATAAACGCTCCAAACATTTCAAAATTTTGGTTGTTACAAATTTCATGAGAATAAAAATCAACCTGGATATTACTAAACCCTTACGTCGTTTTCTGAAAGTGCAACTGGGAGATAATGAAGAACTCACCAAATTGACGTTGAAATATGAAAAATTGCCAGAGTTTTGCACTTTGTGTGGTCGTGTTGACCACACTTTCCCGGACTGTGGTGAAGAGGTCCCAGGAGTGTTGCGTAGGCCTGAGAATCGCAGATATGGTGGCTTGATAGAGTTCCTCTTGGTAGCCCAGGCAGAGAGAAGAATAGAAACAAACAGGGCCGAAACCCGGACAATGAGGAAAGGAACCGTGCAGCGACATCATCAGACAATGCAGACAGTGAGGAAAGGGTTGATGAAGGAGTATTAATACATGCTGCCAAGGAAAAATCTGATCACACTGATACGCAAGGAAATCAACTAGAGCAAGTTGACAAAAATGATTATCTTTCTGGAGAAAAGGGCAAAGAGATGTAGGCAAGAAGACAACCGGGAGCATAAAAATTCAGGGATGGACTCAGAGACGGTGATGGGTCAGAGTGGAGGAAATAAATGGTCGAGTATACAAAGGCAGGGCGAGAATGAGGGTGAGGACCAGCTGAATATAGGCTTGAGTGCCTCTAACGCGGAAGGAATGAGGAGGCCGGAGCAAGGCATCAAGAAGATAAGGCTGGTTCTTGTTAACTTTACAAAGGAATTATCGGCGGTGGTTGCGAGCAATGAGTCTTATTAGCTGGAATGCTGGAGGATTGGAGGGGGTCCTCGGGCATTGACTCGAATGAGGAGGGTTATCCGCAAATCCGCTCCCAATTTGGTCCTTATCATGGAGACCAAAGTTAACGGACGGAAGGCAGAAAGGATGAGATGTGCTTTGGGGTTTGATAACAGTTTTAATGTGGCTGCACACGGAAGAAGCGGATGACTGATGATGCTTTGGAATGACCGGTGGGATGTTCAGTTGATCGGGTATTCTCGATTCCATGTTGATGTGTCTATCCAGTCAGACGACTCTCTGCCATGGCGGCTGATTGGCTTCTATAGAAACCCGGCTATAGGACAGTGAAGCCATAGTTGGGAACTTCTTCGGCGGTTACGTCATGGCAACAATCAAACGTTGGTGGTAGTAGGGGATTTCAATGACATTCTCGCTGCTCATGAGAAGGCAGGTGGTTCACAGGGGACCTGTCCTTCAATGTTTCCCTTCCAACAAGTATTGAGTGATTGTGAATTGATGGACATTGGCTATGTTGGCCCAAAATACACTTGGAAGAAGGAATCTACGACACATGGATATATTGGTGAAAGATTGGATAGAGGGATTGCATGCATGGCTTGGTGTGCTTGGTTTCGGCAGGCGAAACTCATCCACAGAGAGTTTTATGAGTCTGATCACCGCGCTATCCATCTTCAGTTGCACCCAAAACCCAGTGACGGTAAACTTCCTGTTCTTAAGGCTCCCTTTCGCTTCAAACCGCGGGCTGGGCACGTCAGGAGAAATGCAAGACTATTGTGGTAGAGGTTTGGGGGAGACAGGGGTCGGGGGATATCAATTCTAAACTGCTGAACTGTGGCCGCCGGCTGAGGAATTGGTGGAAAAAAGTCTATCCTTGTAGGGAAGAGAATATCGAGCAGAAGAGGGCTGAATTGGAGAATGGTATGTTGAGGCGCCTTCTAACTATTCAGCTAGGAAAATTGCCGCTCTAGAAAAGGAACTTCACATTTTGCAAGAAGCAGAGGAGCTGTTTTCGGCCCAGCGAGTTGGTTGAAATTGGGAGATCGAAATACAGCTTATTTCCACAACAAAGCTAATGGCAAGAGGAAGAAGAATGAGATTCTTGGCCTCGTGGACAGAAATGGAGTTTGGCATGATGATGAAGCTAATTTTGGCCACATTATTGCAGATTATTTTGATGAACTTTTTTGGTCCACTACATCTGATTTAGATGCTCTGTCAAATGATGAGATCGGTTGGGGTTCTAAGCTTTCGGACGAACATGTAAGTGCCTTGACCGAGCCTTTCTCAGCGGAGGAAGTTCGCACAGCTCTTTTTAATATGGGGCCTTTTAACGGCTTTCATGCGATTTTTTATCAAAAAAATGGAAGATCGTGGGGGAAGATTGGTTACTAGTTTTTGCCTGGACATTCTTAATGGAGGTAAGTCTCTAGCCGGTGTAAATGACACTTTTATAGTGTTATTTCCTAAAATTAAAGATCCTAGAAATGTGGCGGATTATCGACCAATAAGTCTGAGCAATGTTTTATATAAAATTGTGACAAAGACTGGCCAATAGATTGAAAGAAGTGCTTCATTCCATTATCTCTCCCTCACTGAGTGCTTTTGTCCCCAGTAGACTAATTAGTGATAATATTATCGTGGCTTTCACTACTAAAAAGGCCGCCAATTGCGATGGAAAATTATGTCGCTAAAGCAAGAAAATCCGTCACAAAAGACCGTTTGTGATGGAAAAGTTTGGTCAGAAAACCCGTGGCTGAAACCTCGGTCTCTAATTTTTTGTGACCGAAATAAGTGACCGTCACAAACTTCCGACGGCCTTTGTGACGGATAGTCATCCGTGAGAACGATTGTGACAGATAAAATTTGGTAGGAAATAGCTGACGGAAAGCGACCATCACAAATTTCTAACGGCAGTCGTCTGTCACAATTTCTGACGGGCAGTTTTCCTTCACAAATTTCTGACGGATTATTTTCCGCCAAAGATTCTAATGGAAAATAATCCATCAGAAATGTGTTACGGATTATTTTCCGTCAGAACTCTCTGACTCTGACGGAACATAATCCGTCATAACTTGTTCAGTGTCTGTCACAATTCTAGTTGAGGAATCTGCTATTGGAACTAATTGTGAATAAACCTGCTGTTATTTTATATATATATATATATATTGCAATTTTGCTGATATTCAAAAATGACAATTTTCTAGTGGTAACAATTCCATTACTAGTAATAATAATATTAGTTAGCAAAATATACAATTTCAAGACAAAAATATTTACATATAAGGTAGCTATACTACAAAAAGGAGTATTGACTAATACTATGCAAACTTTTGCTACCAGATTCGCAAGAAACATTAGCGAATCAAAGCATCAAGATAACCAAAATATCTAATTTCACTAATCTTTTGATCTTTACTTCCAGAGCCTGAAGGATATTTAGAGTTAAGAAGATTAACCTCCTGAAGCATCTTCCTAATAGTTTCGTCTATCTGTTGTTGCATTTCGGCCATTTGTCTTTGTTGTCATTCTTCCACCTCATTCATTCGCTCTTCCATGTGTTTGTTGTCGTTTTGCAACTCGTCCACCCTTTCGGCCATTTGGTGCTTGTCCATCTGCATCTCTTCAACCTTTCTCTTCAAGCTAGATACTTCGTCCCTATTTGCATTTTTGCCACCTCTTGAATGACGAGAGGAGATCGGAAGAGCAACGTCTGAACTCCAGTCACCTGAGATC
>CAVNYN010208971.1:0-10092 GCA_963692815.1 Nyctanthes arbor-tristis
GAGGAATAAGAGAATCTTATACAATATGGTCATGAAAGCTCATTAGTCAACCCTAGAAGTATTCATACAATTTTTCATATTATTCTTTACCTGTTGTCAAATTAAAGAAAACTAAAGACAATATTAAAGAATATAGAGAAGGAAAAGAAAAGGCGATATAGAGGAGTTTTCACTTCTTTTTATTGGTGATGATCAATGAAGCATACAAGCCCCTCTATTTATAGATGAAGAGAGGGGGAAAATAGTTATATATAAAATAGAATTTCAATTAAAATATACAATCTTGATAATAAACTTGCAAGTTGTAGAACTAAATGATCATATTGCTTGGTCCCCACTTGTATCTCTATTAGATAAACCACTTGCTTTGATAATTCATTTGTCTAATAGATAATTCACTTGCATAATCAACTTATATAGATATTTGCATGATGGATAATCCACTTGCTTCTTATTTTTTGTTGTCACTTGCACATTTGATAATCCTCTTACGTCATATAAGCCACTTGTTGTGTATTATAATTAATTTGGGTATTGAATATGATAAATCTAATGTTTCTAAATAGTCACCCACACAATTTAAAAAAAAATGTAATCCACACACATACAACTTGTCAGAACAAGTTGTTGAATTCTTAACACTCCCTCTTGGATGACTATCTTTTCACTGAATATGCCCCTCGCTGAAATCTTATCAGAACAATCAAGTGGGATTAAAACTGGTTGAAGGGAAAAAAGTGTAGCTACTTCCTCTGATTTCAATAAATAATGTTTCTCGTATTTGGCCATCTATGTCTCTTCAATATCTTCAATTCTTTGAAATATTTTCTACTTCAAATAGTATCATCTGTTCAGGAGTATTGTATGGTTAATGTCTTATACATCGTAGACATTTTTCACATAAAGAATATGCCTCATTAAAACCTTACAAGGAAAAAAACCCAATGGGAAAAAATCCAAGTGAAAGAAAAAAAGTACATCATTCTTTGGATATGCCATTAATTTTGCCCCGTTAAAAACTTTGCTAGGAAAATGTAGTGGGACAAAACCTCAATCAAGGGAAAAAAATACAACACGTATCTTCTTTAGATTGATTAACAATATATATAAGAATTTCTAGTTCTTTATATGCTCCGGGCATGTTAAATCCTTCAGGAATTTCATCATATATATTGCATTTTCTTATAAATGAAACTTCAGGTTTCAATTATATCCACCACATATTTAATGCTACTTTAGTATAATTACCTTATGGTATTTTATAGACATTGTATTGCTACAAGATTGCATCTTTGTGTTTTGGCCAATATTATATGTTGATTTCTTTTTAAGAAATTTAATTCATCATCCTCACTGTCATTAAACTAATGAGTTTGTTTAGTCGACTATTCCTTGTTGATTCCATTTTATCCCAATATAGACATAACTTGTCGAGATCTCTTCATTCTAGTAATTTCAGGTACCTGAACCTCTTCAGGGATTTTCTATACTATGCCTTAATATGACCATCTATATATCTGCTATGTTTTCTTATAAGGGATATTTCTTTTGGAATCGATCATAACCATGCTTCAGATATGCTAATGTATATATCAAATCCTCATATAGGATTTTAAATCAATCCAAGTTAGAGCAGTTAAACTTGGTAAATAAAATTTGGTAACTATGCTGTTAGAAATTATATTAAAATGCAAATTGTGTTGTAACTTCGAGTTTGCGTACAATGCGAGGATAATAATGTATTTCATTTATTTGTTACCAACTATTATTCCCCCTCAAGCTAAGAAGATTATCTAATTTAGATAACAATCCTTAAATTATTCCATAATGCATCATCCTTCAAGGATGAAATACAAATTCTATGCAGAGGGATTCAAAGCCATATGTACATTCTTAGTAGTTTAAAATATTCATATCAATTTTTGTGGTGAAGCGATTATACATATATTGCATTTATCAACCTTTGATGGAGGCTTCTAACTGTAAGCCAATTTTAATGGGGATCATATATAATTCTATATTTGACAAGTTTTATGAGAATATCGTTGCATGTGAAAGCACAAATGATTGTTCTCATTAAATAGCAAAGCAAATGGCTTAAGGTATTTACTAATTCAATTTTGCTAAACTATAGGCAATCAAATATCCCGAATGATTAATAATCTCAAGATTGATTCCTAACTAGTTTGAGTAAACAATCTCGCAAAATTCAGGTACGAGTTGTAACATACATGTGACATCTAGTGGATCCAACTATTCATATCATATATATATTGTGGACAGTCTACATGGAGAGTGAATGGGCCCGTAGAATTCACCCTGAAATTTATTCCAATGCATTTAGAGCCATGTTCCAAATTTAGCTAGTGATGACGATTTTATAACCAGTTTGCCTCAAAAAACAAACAACATATAAGTCTTTGAAGAATCTTCAAGTTCTTCAAGCCATTCTCAATATTTTCTTTATTAATTAAATTGGGATGGTCTGACCGGTTATACGAAATAGAATACTCTTAAAATTGAACTTCTGGTTAAATATGTAGCAAGTAAATCTGTACGAATACTCTATAGTACAAACTAAGATAATTAAGATAAACTAACTCTTTTAGAGCTTTCAAATAATAATTAAATTTCTGGTTTAGCAGAATATAGAAAATTCTGCTTGAACGATGTTAAAATCGTTCCAAAAGTATCGCTATATTTATAATTATAAAATTTCTTATTATATTAGCTGACATTTATGCTGCTTCAGGAGTATGATAGAATATTATTTTATAATGAAATTTATGAGTTGTTGACTAAATTAACTCACATGAAATCTTCAAGATTCTAACTAGGTAACTTATATGAATATCAAATCAATTTTAAAACTTTTAGAATCATCAGGATTCTACATTTTTCTAGAATGTAAACAGTACTACCCTTGCTCATGAGTAACGAATTATCATATTGTCTATAAATGTTATCATGTTTAGATTCGTATAAATGTACGCATCAGAAGTAATATCATTTATTTGAAGTTATTACTACTTTTGAAGTAATAGTGTGTAATATTCTTCAAGAATATTGAAAATGTGATGTATATGACATAATTTTGCTTTTCAATAGCATATAATATTCATCTGGAATATTATAATTTGTGCTACTTCAAGAGTAACAATATATTGAGTCTAATATCGTAAAAAATAATGGTACACATATATAACAAATAAAAAAACGTTCTTCTTCAAGAGTAATATCAAAATATTCTTTTGGAACATTAGTCTATTGTTTAAGAAAATATAGTAATGAATTTTATATATTGTGCTCTATGAGAGCAACAGTACTATATGATTTATCACAAATTGCCATTTTCAGTGATAAGTTTGTGATAAATCATATACTATATTTTATATGAGATAAAGTTTAGGTTTTTATGAATCACATCAACATTATACATTATGTTCTTCAAGAACAAAATATATTAGACACAAACTATAATATGGTGCTTCTTTAAGAAGTCTTAATGGGTAACATATCTCATAGTCATTCCGGATTGATCATATTCTTCTGGAATATGAGATATAAGTATATATCTGAAATATTATTTTACATCAAAATAATCTTATAAATTATTAATAAATTGAAGACATTGTGTTTGTTCAGGAAATCACAATAATACGATCAAAATTATACTCAACAGAGAAGTGCAATAAAATACAACGTAATAATCTTCGAGATCATTACTAGCAACTAGAATTCTAAAGTTCTTGTTTCTTCAAGAAACACAATAGATATTATATTACATTCTATAATACTGAATTCTTCAAGAAAGCCACATTCTATGTGTATGAATCTTTAAATTCTTAATATAATTTAAAATTCATGTTTTTCCTGTTTCTTCAAGTAAACACAATAGATATAAATCAAAATCTATAGACTAGTAATTAATTAAATGATCACACATCGGTTAAAACATAACAATTTAGCTATATTCAATAGCTTGTCCATATCTCAATTATTATGCATAACATGAATTACTGATGATGTGTCAAGAACATGTGAAGTTTTTTCTTCAATATTAACATTATTCATTTACTCCGTCTACATACTTGATGGATAATGAAATAAATTATATCAAATAGAAACTTCTATAGAATTCGAAGATCTATCCTCTTCATACAGTTGTCATAATAAAACATATTATAGTTAAGATTTTGATGAAATCTTCTAGGTTTCGTAAAAAACTTTCAAGAGCAACCAAGATAGATTTAGTAGGTACAATCTATGGGGATATGTGCTTTTCAAAAACAGAATCAGTTAAAATTGTTGTTACTTCTCAAGTAACAAAGAATTTTAACATTATCTTTAAGTTTGCATATTTGCTCTTCATGATCAACACATTTCATACTAAATTATTTAAATTGCTATTACTGCTGGACTAGTTCAATCTTCTTCTAGAATATTTATAACAATTTGTTCTTCTGGACCAAATAATATTATCTCATAGTACTAGTGCTAATATGATTCTCCAAGAATAATTAATAAATTATTTCACTAAATTTAAATCATACAATGATGGGCTCTTTCGGAATAATATCAACTTTGCAATGTTAATTAGCATTGATACAAACATTGTTACTTCCGGAACAATAACTAACATTCTTCAGAAATATTTAGTATAAATTTTTTATATATTGTTCTTCAAGAAATCGGTAATATTTGACTAAAATATAATAATTAGTTGTGCTGCTTTAGAAGCAATAACCTATTAGACAATATATATTAAAATAACAAGCAAATAGTAAAAATATCTAATAGAACATTAATAAATACGAACATGCTTCTTCATATATCCAAATAATAAGATATTCTAAGATAATATTGAATATTCTGTTCTTTTCATGAAAATACAACTAAAAATAAATCTTGGAATATCTTGTGACTCTTCAGGAGAAAATTTTATCTTGCTAGGGTGTTTTAATAGGAGATAATAATGTTATAATCTTTCAACAAATACAACATGATATTTAATCAATAATTTCCAAAATTATTTGTCATTATATTTCTTTGAGAAACCACAATTGTTGACACGTAATTTAATTCACAAGAAATAATCATAAGGAGAATATGTATATTCATATTCAAATACAAGATTTAAAGATCTATAACTCCATTGATGCTCATAATAAAGTTTCATAATATTACTGATAAATAGTTACCTTGTTTTATATCTTTCGTAACCCCATCAAATTTCCACTACTAAAAAAATTGTCTTTCAGTGACGGAAAATTACGTTGCTAAAGCCTCAAATTCTGTCACTAAAGGTCAGCACCGATGGAAAACTGGCCGTCAGAAACACCGTCGGTGAAGATAGTGTTACTAATACTTTCCGACGGAATTTTAGTGTCTGTCGGAAATTTCTGACGGACAAGCTCGTCAGAAAATTTTCCAATGGCAGTGCGGCCGTCAGAAATTTCCAACGAAAGTCCGACGGAAGCGCGTCCGTCGGAAACGTTTCCGACGGTAGTCTTAAATATCTATTATTTAAAATTATTTTAATTAATGGGCCCATGACCCACGTTTGACCAGACCTGTGGACCAACCCGACCTGCTAGCCCTGCTTAGCCAATCACCCATGCGCAACCGACCCGCGAAGAATTAATTCCTGCAATAGAATGTGAACGCTGAGTTTTGAATCCATGGCCTGGTGGTTGGGAAGTGAAGTCCCAACTGCGAGGCTAGCTCGCGTGTTTGTTAATCCTTTGCCTCAAAATATATATAAACTATATTTGACTAATTTTGCCAACCTAAAAATAATGTATTTTCCTCTTAAAACGTTGAACTTTTATTTAATTTAACTTTTATTTATATTTAAATATATGTTCTATTGTAAATTTTATTTGCCAGTGTCAATTAATGTAATATTTTTATACTAGTTTTCTAGATTGTAATATTCATTATTTTAGTAAAAAAAACTAGATTTTTCACCTGTGCGTTGTACGGGTAGAGTTATAATGTACGTTTATATCAAAATTTACGTATGAGTGTGACCATCATGCCATAAATAAAGTACAATATAATAGTTATATTGTATAAAATTACGAATTGATATGAGAATTACAATTCACTATAGGATATTTATAGTAAAATACTTGAGTTCATAATCCTGGTATCATCTAAACACGTCGTGTAAATTCACATGTCCAACCTTAATAAAGTTATAATAATTAGTAGTCAAGTAATTATGGATGATAATTTGAAACATCAACCCCATAAACTTGTAGGGACCTGGCCCCCTAATATGATTAACCCGTCACGCCTAATTAGAGCAAAAAGACATATATGAGGCAGTATTGTCTACCCTACAATAGGTTCAGGGAGGGTGCAGGTCAAGTTGGACCCGCCCCATAGACCCGTGACCCACTAAACATTTTTTTTTTCTTTTTTTAATAAATTTAATTCTAAAAATATGTAGAAATGATTAGATGTAGAAATTTGACCGATCGACCTATAAATTTATGGCAATTTATTTTTTTATTATAGTATTTTTTTGAAAGGATTTTTCTATCGAATTGAAAGAATCATGTTATTATATTAGTTAATATTGAGAACTTTAAAATCCTAAATAAAGGTTTTGATTTATTCTACATTCATCAATTAATAATGCGTTCTACATAATATTAATTGAAAGGGAGAAAAATTCATGAGTTCTTTCGTGGGTTATGGTGGAGTTCCACCCCGCCCCTTGACCCGACCTATCTTGACCCACCTTATAAAATATTGGACAAAGAAGTGTTATTGGATTTGCATAACAAAAACAATAAATATATAATTTTGATGCTATATTAATAGTTACCTTCTTATATATTCGATTAATGATTTACTATATTTCACTTTCAAACCATCTAACTTATTTCATATTATTAGTTAATTGTCTAATAATACGTATCGGCATGTATATACCCGTCTTCCGATCTGAATACCTGTTCAGATAAAAAGTTTCATATTCATAAGAAAGTACCTTTGCAATGTGCCCTTTTTATGAGTAAAATTTAAAATTGATAGTTATAATTAAAATATTAAATAGGGATATATTTTTAAAGAAATACAAGGGATATTAGATTTTTAATATAAATAGAGACCGTATATGTGCAGTATCATAAACAAGTTCCTTTTGATAAGATCAGATAATTAGAATGGGGGGAGTAATTGTTTTGTACAGTTCCTTTTCTTCTTGTGGATTTCATATCTCCTTGCTCACAAAATTTTATCTAAAATTCATTATTATCTTTGTTAAATTAAAATATTGATAAATTAATATTCAACCGGTATGTTATACGGTGAGATAAATTCTCAATATTTCATATAAAAAACTTCATTATATAAATTGTAAAAAACAATAAATAGTCACAGTATAATAATTAAATCAAATAAAATAACAACATGAATACAGTTAATATTTTGAAAGCTTCACATCTTTAGAGAAAAAATACTAAGAAAATAATATTTTTACATCCTTTAGAGTCTAATCATTGCAACATAATGATATAGAAACAAAGATTCAAAAAATAATTACAAAGATTTTCAAGTTAAATCATAGATTTCAAAAAAATAAAATTTAGTCATATATTATTGTGACAAAATTATATTATGTGTGTCTTTATCTGTTGGTGTGACGCAAATAAATAGATTTTTATTACAAAAAAAGAAAATAAATAAGTTGATTTGCTTTAAGTTATTATGATTTAAGTTTCCATTTATAATATAAGCTATTTTGAAATAAATTTTGATTCCAATATTACCAAGAACTCTGCAAAGAAAATTTTGAAAATCAAACAAAGATAAATAATAGATAAATAAAGAAATAAATAAATAGAGATAATACCAGACAATTAGTTTATAATGCCTTCATTTTCAAATAATTCAGTAACATGAAGAATAATTCTTAAAAAAAATACTAAGCCATAAGAAATTGAACAATTACTTGCCGTCAAATTTATATCAGTAGAGGATAATAAAAAATTATAAAAACTCATAATTATTTATAAATGCTGATAAAAATGAAAGAAATGAGCAAGCTAAATAAAGAATGGAATATAAAAAACTAATAAACTAATATAAATTATTGAAAACTCAGGATAAATATCTAAATAAGAAAAGTTTAATTTTTAAAACTCGAAAATGAAGCTTATAAGTTTTTCAAATTATTTTTAAAATTCTGTTTTAAGGAATGAGTTTCTTTTTTTGTATTACGTCTGTTAGTGAGTTAACTTTGCTTTGACAAAACTTGTATATTGATAAAATTATTCTAACTTTAAATTGTCCTATATTCGGAAGACTTTCATTAAGAAACCCGATCATGGAGATCCATAGTGATTGAGTTATAATTTTTCTAACAAAAAAATATATTTTTTTATTTACAAATCTAGAGTTTTATACATGGCAAGTAGCAACGTAAAATTTTTGTAGATAATAATATATATATTGTAATAATAGAAAAGTTATATTTTTTAGGGTTTGGTTTCCATAGATTCAAGGATTCTAAGAAAGGAAAATTTGAAAATTATATAAAGATAAAATTCTGTGATTTTAGAAAGGGAGGAACTATGAAATAAATTTTGAAAAATTGTGCAACATCATGATGATGTCAATAAAATTATAGGAGGGAAAATTACAATTGTGAATCCAAATCCAATTAAAAACTGCCTACGACTGGGTTGAGTGGAATTTCTTGAGCGTAGTGATGAATAAAATGAAATTTCCGGTGAGGTGGGTGGGGGTTATTCATGAATGCATTTCTACTACGTCTTTCACTTTTCGTATTAATAGGGAGTATTGTGGGGGAGGTGATTCCTACTCGGGGACTTAGACAGGGATGTTCTTTATCCCCATATCTGTTTTTGCTTTGTTCTGAGGCTTTTTCAGGGGCACTCCGCTCCGCTTGGCGGCATGTAGGGCTTGGTTCTTGGACAGCGGGTCAGTAGACGGGCTCTGAGGATCAACCATCTATTTTTCGCAGACGATTCAATTATCTTCACTCGGGCATAACGGGGTAAAGCTCAACAGGTGATGGATATTTTGGAGTACTATGGAAGGGCTTCGGGGCAACGCATTAATGTGGGGAAAATAGTATCACATTTAGTCCGAATACACCGGATGGGGCCCGACAGGAAATCATGCAATGTATTGGGATTCAGAATATTCAGTCACATGATTCTTATCTTGGGCTGCCATCTGTCGTAGGGAGGGGTAAAAGAAGAACTTTTGCGGTCATTGATGAGAGGGTTTGGAAACGGATACAGGGATGGCAGACGGAAATGTTATCATCATTTGGGAAGGAAGTGCTGCTAAAGTCTGTTATTCAGGCAATTCCCACATATGTGATGAGTCTATTTAAGATGCCAGTTTCAGTGTGCAATGACATTCGCAGTATGATGCTTAGACTTTGGTAGGGTACACGAAAGGATAGAAAGGGAGTGGCTTGGTTGAAATGGAGTAAAGTTTGTGCTTCAAAAGATGTGGGGGCTGGGTTTTAGAGACATGTCTTTGTTTAATCAAGCCTTGATCGCCTAAGAGTTGTGGAGGTTATTGAAAAATCCTGACTCATTAGTGGGACACGTGTTGAAAGCTAAATACTTCCATAGCTGTAACATTCTTGAGGCCACAGATAAATCCGGTTCATCTTATTTGTGGAAGAGTATTCTTTGGAGGAAGGAAGTGGCGATTCAATGGGCGAGATGGCGTGTTGGGGGGAGAGATCAAATTCACATTTATTTTCATAATTGAGATCGGCATGACACAAATTTTCGGTCCATTACCAGACCACATGGGGGGTGCAGTGGGTGAAGGACCTAATAGGCACGAATGGGGCTTGGAACCAACACTTGGTGAGAGAAACTTTCTGGCCAGTGGACATTGAGGCCATTCTTTCCATTCCAATTGGTGGGAATAGTGAATCAGATGAGCTCTTATGGCACTATACACCATCGGTGACTTATTCGGTTAACAGCGGTTATCACATGCTTATGAAAAAGATTCAAGATGAGGGTCCTAGTACCTCTTCGACTAGATCACAGTGGTGGAAAATTATTTGGCGGTTACAACTTCCAC
>CAVNYN010208983.1:5686-27263 GCA_963692815.1 Nyctanthes arbor-tristis
TATCTATCAGCAAATTTAGGATAGAATTTATCCGGTCTTTGATCACAGTCACGGAGCGCCCCCCCCCCCACCCCACAAAAAAAAAAACCCAACCCCCAAAAATAAAAATTCATTTTCTTTAAATTTCTACAGAATTTTCAGAAAAATATTTCATTGTTATATGTAAAATAATATACATGTTAACTTTTCTGTTCAAATTATTTTTGTCACTATCGTCGAGTTTCTGACTCCGCTATAAATTTAGTCATAGATGGCTAGTAGTATCAATAGATAAATCTCTTTTAGACAACTATATTATAATTGGTTTTTTCTTTGTTTCTTTGATTTATTTTTGTACTTATTAATACAGGCTGCTTGATTTGACGATGAAGGCCCTGGTGGTTCTCTTTATTGCCTCTTTGCTGATCCTGTGGACTACCCAGGCACATGTGAATAATCGCCGCCTTTTGAGCGATATAAATGGTCGAAGGGACGTCGACACAAATGAAGGTGCTACAGACAAGGTGAATGTCGACGATGATGACTGGTGGATCTCTGGAACGGATGGCCATCGCTACTTCCCGGATCAAGATAAACCTGATCTCAAGCCACCACGTCATTCACGCTAGGGGCGAGCAACCTTTGTGGTGTCGAGTGATAATGTACCCTATAATCGGTGAATTAATGAGTGAATAATCCATGCATGTGTTATGTGTATAATAATAAATATAGTGTGATTTGCTATGTGTAATAATGTGTGAAACTGCATAGCCAGTTTAAGGGCCGAAATTTATCAAAATGTGTAACACGATGGCACATGACCGTTGTTTCACCGTGTTTCACCGTGGGGGAATGTTACATGCTTGTTTTAATCGAGTGTCTAGATTGAATTGTAGCCCAATTAATGAATTAATTAAGTCGATGGCCCTTTTGTATTTGTATTAGTTAATTAAATAAATGTCAGCATGGATTTTTCTACTTTGATTAATCAAAATTTAAATATCCGATCTTTCTAAGACTTAGCCGTTTTTGTTGTTAGCATTCGTTCTACATGTAAGATCAATTACATTGACATTTGTGCAACTCTATCACATTAACCACTCCATCAACTCGTGTTCAAGTAAATTAAATTTACCAATGCATATATGATGAGCATATTCATCTTTTCTCCCCTTTTGCTATTGGAGGCACCAGTGATGCATGAATGATATAAAACCTTATTTATGCAAAGAAATTTTTCTTAAATTAATCTTGTCTGGTATATATTTCTTTGCTTCTTAGTTCCTATAAGTGACTACTAGATGTGTCTTGTTCAATTTTGTTTTCTTAAAATTTGTTAGCATTCATCAGAATTTCTAGGCTTTTTTTTTTGTGGAAAGTAACTTGGCTCGAAAAGCCATATTCAAATTACAATTTTATTGCCATATGCACACATATATACACACAAACACATACACACACATATATAATATAAGGCATACAAAAAATTAAAAGGAGTGGGACATAATGAGTTGTACCTCCAAAAAAAATTACAAACCAACCATCCTAATAAAATTAAACCATAAGAATGAATCAAAATAAGCTCGCATGAATCAAAATTATTCGCATAAATTGAAATTGGTCATCAATGCAAGAATATTGACTAGTCCCCCCCCCCCTTTTTGGGACACCAGAAAATGCAATGCATGAAGAATGCTATATAGGAAAATTCTATTTGGACAAATGAGTAGATAAAATGGATGACAAAATGGAGATGTAGCCCATGTGATAATCATTATAAAAAGATGATGTGATGTCTTGAAAAACATGATGATGTCATGTGTCAGTTTTGTTTAAGTTTTTATATATTATTTTGTTCAAGTAACACAACTCATGCTATATATGGAACTCTTTTATTATTATAATAATCATATATAAAGAAAACCTTTGTCTGGTATATTTCTTGCTTTTTAAGTTGCTGGAAGATGGCTACTAGCTAGATGTCTTGCTCATTTTTTTTTTATAAGAACTGTTACCATTCATCAGACTTTCCCGGTTACTTGATATAGAAGAAATTGAGATCGGAATATACAGCGGTTGATCAATTATTGTAGATGGATGAAGTTAGAGGTATATATATTTGACGTTCAAGAGTTCAGAAAGGATTCTGTCCTAAAATAAACTAGAAAGGAATGCTAAAAAAATCGTCAATCATGGTAATTCCTTGTGGTTATCATCACCTAGCTATTTGTCAAGTCTTGCTATCCGGTCGAACTCCTTATATGGATCGGGATGTCGATCAAATAATAAACTTATATTCCTTTTTAGGCTAATCAATAATTAGTTATGAATTATTACTATTAATTAAATTTGTGTGTCTTCTGTAGTTCAAATTGTGTTTTAGTTGTTAAAAGGGCTTGTATTCTGGGGCGGAGGTTCCGAGTTCAAATCATACCCCTCCCCCTCCCCTCTCCTTATATTTATTTTTTAAAGAAAAAAAAGGAAACTCTTTGTGTCTTCTTCTTCTTATTTAATTTTTGGATAAAAAAATTCCCCCAGGTGTCGGAATTATTTCTCCACAACAATCGTGACATTAAAATAAATCTTTATATTAATTAAGTGAACTAAGTCTCAGTACCATTTCTCCATAACAATCGTGACATCAAAGTAAATCTATATCTATATATTAATTAAATGAACTAAGTTTCGATACCTTTTTGTACCATGATTTTCTAGTTTTTTTTATTTGGTAAATATTGTGGTAATTATTATTATTTTTTTAATAACAAAAAATTTGGTGAAATGACTTAGAGAAGATTTGAACATATGACAACCAAATTTAACACTCAAGTGTTAAAAACTTTGCCTATTTTTTTTTTTAAAACTTTTTCACTAATGAATTAAAATATCAAATCTGAAAAAACAATTTTAAAATAAACTCTAATCCCTCTTAAGTTGTTCATTCAGTATCTTTGTCTTGCGTGTTAGCGAGTCTAATGTTATTTGATTTTTTTTTTGACATTTATTTTTTAAGATTTTTGAAAATGTGGCCGGTAACGGGTATTTTTTACCTACCCATCCTAAATCACCTAGCCCATACTCGATTCAAACAGGTACGGATCGAGTAACGGGGAGGTGTATTTGACTAGAACATTTGATAATTATAGAGAAGACAAATTTAAATTAGATAATATTGTATATTTGTTGTTGTACTTATTGCATATGTATGAGATATTAGATATAAGAATGTAGGTTGTCTTATAAATGATCTTGAATTTCACGATTACTAAGTCAATTGATCTATTGATTTAAGTAATGTATACTTATATTTTTGTATTTTCTACATAAGTGTAAATGTTATAGATTTATTTTACATCTATCTAATAATATATTTTAATAAATTTTTTTATACGTGCAACGTACTGGTGATTTAATTAGTTGGTGAAAAAAAATTAATATCTTGATCAAAAAGTAAAATTTGCAAACGGAATGATGGGGGCAGATCTAAAATTTTCAAGTGGGGGCGATTTTTTTTAATACAATAGGGGAATTCTAGGGAGGGACACTAGTATAAACTAATAATAATAACAATGGAAAATAACATACATACCAAAAAAAAAAAACATAATTAGGTGTAGAGCCAAATTTTAAATTCCTTATTTGGATATAATAAATTTGTGAATTTGTTTTGGGATTGTGGGGGACACTACCCTCATTTTAGATCTGGCGAAAGACGTATGTTGGAAAAAAATGTAACACTAGATGTCTTGTATATTTACGGTACCAGATTAATGGTGCGACGTAATATCAGATATTGATGTAATTTGTGGAATTGATAATATGCTCATATCAATAGATGATATTATACCATGTCACTAACTAGTACTTTTATGGTATCAAATGTATTGTATTAGATCATTTATAGTATGTATATATAATATATGTTAGAGTTTGATTCTTTCTTCTCAACAAGATGATAATGTCTGACGTGTGCTCTTCCGATCTGAAATTAATAGTTTTTCATCACACTTCTCAATGTAAAACGGACAACTTTATAATAGTACTTGTAAAGGTTAAGTTTAAGCAAGGTTCCACCTTAAAAGGGTTATATTTAGGGATGATAATAGAGCAGATAGGGGCATATCAGCACCCACCTGTTTTGCCTATGAAAAAATTATAGAACCATGATTTGCTCCTCAATCCGCAACTTGCAGTGCAGACTAAACATGTTCGGATTGAAAGATTGGAATGGATCATGTTTTTTGTTCGTCAACCGATTCACAAAACCTTTTTGTTTAAGCCCTACCATAATCTCTAGCAAATTGCCTACAAATGATGAAATCAAACCAGTAAATATATAATGACCAGAAGAGTACCATCTCAATCTACAATTTATGATCACTCAATAATTAATAATCAGTACTCATCATCATTCATTAATAAAATACTTCTTACTTTGATTTTTACATCATACATTACAATCTACAACAGTAAAATAAAGTTAAATCAACATGAATCAAGTTATAGTTTAATAAATCCAAAACAAAAGCCATTAAAAAAAAATGTAACCCAGGCGTCAACACATCATGTCATCAACAAAAAAATCAACAACTACCTTGTAAATTTTTTTTTTTAAAAAAATATTGGAGTGGATCTATTGGATCGGGTTGGATCCATTTTGCCCAGTGATCTGCCGACGGATCAGAAATTTTGTTATGATCTGCTCCACCGATCCGCAGATTGGGAAATTTTTTCCCAAACAGATTGAATATCTATTGGGTTCTGATGCGGATTGGATTTTTTTGTCATCCTTAGTTATATCGCACTTCCTAATGTAAAACGGTGATAATTTTATAATACTAACACTTGCAAAGTATTGGGTTCCACCTTAAATGGTTAATTTTATAGTCCAAACACTTCATATATTAATTATTTATTTTATAATTATTTGAAATTGGTTGGTTGGCATTTAACATTTGTCTCAATTTATCAACCTCTTTAAATTTTAAATTTTAAACATACGACAACACACCATTAAGTTACTTCTTTGATGTGATGTAAATTTTTACGTCATTCTAATTATTACCTCCACATTGCACGATTACATTACGCTACCTATACAAAATTTGAATCTTAAATTTATTTATAAACAACTCCATTTTTAAATCCTTACCAAACATAGTGTGGATGTATCTCTCGACAACACTCTCCTAGAATGTACCATAAAGATACATCGAAATTTTGAATTAAAATGCAGAATATAGTTTATAGCAGGGAACAGCGTGTTCGGTGATCCAATTGAAAAAATGAGCAGTCAACTTGTAGAAGTTAAAAAAATGCTCCATCCATTTCCACCAACCCGAAGTTCCAAGAGTTTGCATTGCGCCCCCCTAAGAAAGAAGAAGGCAAACTCGTCACCACAATTTCGACCTCAATTGTGTGAGCAAGAAAGGGACGAGCATCTCGAGTTCCACTATTTATAAGTAATCATTCAGGCAGTCTTTTATAAAAATAGGGCAAATTCACTGTTTTATTGTCGTTAAATTATTTTTCATCAATTGCACAATACAAGGGGATAAATTGTGAATTTACCCTATTTTTGTAAAAGATTAGAGCACCCACATTGATGTTATTAAACTTAACTATCCACATAAACTATAAAGTAGGGTTTTAACTATTGATTTTAACACATTGGTTGTGTTAAATTAACTATTACAATCTAACTTTAAATTAAAAGTGAGTCATAGCTAAATTGGTTCAATTAATAACCAATATAAAAAATAAAGAAAAAAAGATGATTGACTACCTAGGTTGTTAAAATTATTAATTGTTTACAACTTTAATAAAAGAATTAACAAGTTGTTAAAAAGATTTTTTTTAACAATTTTATTAACACCCTGCACCATTATAGTTACATTTTTGAGTTGCTAATTAATAACCTCATTAACAACTTGATTTAACACAGTAGTGTGAATGTTCTTATCTGAATCATTACCTAAAATAGTATTTTTCTAAGCACGGAACATGACCCGTCAGGTGACTACCAATCATCCCGTTAGGTCTACATTGTGTAGAAAAAAAGCTCTGATGCAATCTTTTTAATTCTTAATTAGTTGTTAACGAATTTATCCACGTAGGATTAATGCGATTTTCTTAGTGTTAAACACGGATTTCATAGTGATCCAAAGAATTTTCTTAATTGTGTTCAACAATAATTTTACAGTGCTAAGCACTTAAGTAATGATCTAATATATCTGATGTCTGGTAGTATTATACCACTAGATACTCATGTGACGTGCTAATAATTGTGATGTGACATGTTAGATGACACGCATTTGATAGGTCACATAAGCGTCTAGGCTTTAGCCACAGTATGCCGCCACACATCTGGCATTTTATCATTTTTAGTGCTCGCAATATTGTCCATCCAAATCTTAAAAGTAAGCATAAAAATTTCATATCAATTATCCATACTACGCATAAAAATTTCATATCAATTATCCATACTAATCCGCATTGGCTTCCATTGTTTCCCAACAAGGAAACAATTTCTAGGTAAATTGCATCCGTAATATGATTATAAGCAAGAAAGTTTAAGTAAATATCAATTTTAATCTTAATTATCTCTCTTTTTTCCTTAGCATATTGAGTGCTCCAACCCACTTTTTATTTCATTTGTGCTTAATTAATCTCTGCCACTAATTATAAGTTGAAACACAGTAAAAGTTGTTACTATATAATGTGAAGTTCTGAGTCCACTTCTCTTACATGCAGTAAATAGAAAGTATAGGAAGTAAGTAAACGAACCTACTTTTCTATACTTATATGATTTAATTTCTCTTTAATTGATTATATCTTTTTCTTTCTTTTCAGATTATAATTTGAAGATCATGAAGATCTTGGTTATTCTCTTTCTTGGCTCCTTGTTGATCACAGGAAATATTGAGCAGGTCCGCACGAAAATGCTTCATAGGAGGAATCATCGTTTTCTAACCAACGATGTACATGTTGATGGACAACTTATTGCAGGAAGAGAAGGGATCACAACTAGTGATGAAATTAGTAAAACTGAAGAGAATGAAGCTGAAAATGGCGCCAACGATGAGGTAAATGAAGACCATGGTAATTATGAAGGGACATCTGGATCAGACTCACATCGATTATTTCCAGATGAGGGACGACCCAATTACAAACCACCAAACCATATCTAGAATGACTTATTTATCTGGAATGTTCTCTTGAAGTATATCGATTTAATGCATGAGTAGGGCACATGGGAGTTTGCCAGAGTATAATAATTAACGTAATTAGACAGAAATTATTACTGTGTGTATTTGTTTCCTATGATAAGCGTCGATCTTAAACTCATGTCCAAGTGCATGCAATGATAATGTTGTATCATGTAAATAATGCTATTTTAAAATTGCGAATAATAGAAGTCACTTAATTCAAGAATTCATTTCATTAAAAGTAGTTAGTTACAACGGCTTGTTAACATGCACATACTAAATTGAAAAAGGCACTCTATGGGTTAAAATAGGCACCTAAAGTTTGGTATGACAGATTGAAGACAACCCAAATATAAGCTGAGGTTTTGTAAGCTCAAGGTGCTACTCGTCATTATTCTTCTTAAAAATAGAAATAGAAATCTTTGATTGTTCTTCTATTCGTTGATGTCAACACTAGTGATAGGAAATGGCATATGGCTTCATTGAAAAACTGAATCAACCATTTGCATCAAAGGATTTAGGTGAGTTGCATTTCTTCTTGGGGTTTGAAATGTGTGTGTGTATATATAGATGAAACTGGGATTTATTTTACTCAGAACCAATGAAAGAGAAATGACTTGGAGCATGCCAATACGCACGTCCAACTCTTGCTGTTGTTAGGGAGTTGCTTCCGATGGCGAAACTATGAATAACCCTACGGTTTACATGAGCCTAATTGGTGCATTGCAATATTAGATGAATAGTAGATTGAGCTTAATTGGTTACTCAGATGTAGACCAGACATGTTGCCCTAACGATAGGAGATCAATTGTTGTTTACTGCGTGTTTTTCATTTTTTTGGTGATACACTAGTATCATGATCATCTAAGCATCAACATGTAGTAGCCAAATCAAGCACAAAATCTGAACATTGGGCTCTAGCACATGTAACTTGTGAGCTGACACGCCCAGAATCCCTACTGAAAGAATTCTCCTTCCATTGAATCTACTCCAGTCACTTGGTGTGATAATCAAAGTGCGAGTGCACTTGCTTGCAATCGAGTTTAACATGCAAGGACCAAACATATTGAAGCTAATGTTCACTTCAATAGAGATAACTATTGGAGAAACGGTTATATTCCATCTCATGACCAAAAGACAGACTGCTTGACAAAGGCTTTTGTCATAGTATCTCTAATGGTATAAGGTGAATTGCTCCCTATATGGCTTGAATTAGTAAAAATTGGTATATGACATCTTCTATGGTAATGTGAATTTATAAAGTAATGTGACATTTATCAAAATATAAATAGTTTCACACAATAGTAGAAAAGAGAGAGAGAATGAAAAATAGAAGAGTATATATATATAGACATTATATTTGACACTGCCTACATCTAGCTATTTTAGTAAACAATGTCTATTTTTTTATTGTTATATCAATTTTTTTTTTTGAATGATGTGATAGAAAAAGTTCTCTATTAGACATTCATTGGAAAAGGTGTCACTTTCAAGATTCATCTTCGTAAGGGACAAACTTGGAGTTGTCCAAAGACCACACTCCAGTCTGGGGGATTAAGCCCCATGAATAAAGGCCCAATATTTTAGTCCATCTCGGGTACACTTTGTTTGAGCCCAATCCGTATACCAAGTCTTTGTACACAGAGGCATATACACACCCACGAAAAATGATAGTCCCACGTTAAGTCAAGGCATGTGGTTCTAATTGTACTCTAATAGTTAAGATGTTTATATTTCAAGTTGACGGCATGTTGTTTGAATTGTACTATGATCAAATATTTACATCTAAAGGTCTTGGGTTTGGACACATCTACCCATTCCTAATTTTTTTTCCTGTCCCCGTATCCCTTTCTTGTATAGAAAAAGGAAAAAAAAAGAAAAAATGGTATATACACATATAATATAATTTTTCTACAAAAAAAACTGTCCTCTCTTACATAGATAGGGTGGCTTATTGGGCTGCCAAATTGGCACAAAAAGGTCCGGATGAAACCATGGACCTGCCACGCATGACCTATGACCCACCACCAAAAAGAGTGAAAATCAAAAAGCACACAGCCCCAAAATCGGACCACAGCTTCAATTTTGCCCCAAATTCCATTTCGCAGAGATCTTCAGCAACACGACGCTCTTCCGATCTCACGGCGAAGAAGGCTCTGAAGCCACCCCCGCGCCGCCCAACTCTGAAGTCCCCCGCGAGCTGCGCAACTCCGGCTGAAGCCGGGCACAGTCCCCAAGAAGAAGCCGTCGTCCGCGTCCGCCTGAGTGCCGGCCGTCTCTGTCGTCGACCTCCTCGCCTTTCTCTCAACTCTTGGTATGGTCTCATGCCTTGTGAATGTATGACGATTCAGCACTAGGAAAAGAAACTCTAGAAGCTTTTGTGTAATTCTTAGGGTTCATTTTGTACACATTGTGTTAAATTTTTTTTTTGTTCTGCCCTCGAGTTACCTCCGAATTATCAATGTTGTTTTGAGCCTTCTGTGTACTCTGAATTCTTTTACAATGTATGCCCAGAATCTGTCAGTCAATTTGAGTTATTGTAATTTAGCAACAAATTTTTTTAACTCTGCATTCGGTTTTGTGGAATCCAAAGAATTTCAGAAGCCAATATCAAGTGGACTAGCTTTATTGGAATTCCATCTCCAGACGAGTGACACGGATAAACAAATAAATAGTTAAACTAGTTAACCATGAAGGTTTCCTTACTGCAATTTTGAGCAAAATAAACACATTTTTGCAGTACGCTTCTTGAAAAGGAAGAACGTTCTAGTTGCCTGTAATGCACGACGCTCTTCCGATCTACATTCAATGCTTTAGAACAAAATATGACATGATTATTTCCCACCATTCCATGATCTCCTAAACATGGAACAGAAATTATGTTTCACCATTTTGAGGCTGTGTACGTGCTTTTTGGTTTTCAGACTCTTTTTGGTGGTGGGCCATAAGTCTCTTTTTTTTTTTTTGGGGGGGGTGCGGGGGGGGGGGAGCGTGGCAGGTTCATGGTTTCATCTGGTCCCTTTTTGTGCCAATTTGGCATCCAACTAAGCTCCATGTAAGGCAGGATGGTTCTTTCTGTAGAAAAATTGCACACTATGACGCTTTCATCGATTGAATATCACTATATCTTTCCCAAATTCTTGAACCCTGATCTTTCATCCATCTCAAAATTATAAAATCATAACTGATTATCAAATCATAACTGTTAGGTGCTGGAGAAAAGCTCAGCAATTGAGGGCTACGAGCTGCCAATTATGACCACCGGTGCTGAGCTACTGAAGTGTGCATGGCGAAATGAAAAGGCAGCGCCAGAGATTCTTAAATTTGAGGCCTCTTTGGTTCAGAGATGCCGTGAGGAGATCCAAGAAATGGTATGGTTATATGTATATTATAATTGGGTGAATTATTTTTTCTGGAACCCTAATTGTCTGTCCACACTTTGGCTCTTAGAGCATTTTTCTCGCCGGCAAGTTCATTTAGCAGCTTTGAGAATGAATAAGTTTAATCAGTTGATGGCCGGTTCTCCACGACAGTGTGCTCTTCCGATCTAATACTTTTTAGCAATATGATGACAACAGATATTATGGGTAAAGTATTTGATTGAGGAAATTGCACATGTTATAGCTTTCTCACTGCCTACACATTGTTATGCCCCCTCCTCCACCCCACCAAAAAAAAGTAAATAATTGGCAGCTTTTGAATGAATATTGCTTCAAATCTGCGGTAATTTTTTATGTTCAATTTTCCTTCCTGTTTTGTGCTTAGTTTGTTAAGTGGATTGTTGATGAATATTAATGCAAACTGCAAAAGTTGCAATTTTTCTTCCCCCCCCCCCCCCCAATAGTGAAATCTGCTGAAGCTTTCCAGTAAAACTTAGCAGCTTTTTCGATAATTATATGTGCAAATTATTTCGAAGATGCATTTATGGAAGGCAACCCATGATTATGTAGTGTAGTACTTATAGGTTTTGTTCCAAATGAGTAGTTGGTCACTTTGACAATGCCATTTAAGCAAATTCCCTTTTTCTATTTTGTTTATGTAAGCTGATATGTATTCTCTTTGAAATACAAGGTAAAGTTGCGTGTTTTAGTTTATCTAGTTTTTCCTGCTAATGACTTCAGAAATTTACCCTTTCAAATTTTATTCATAAGACTAGTTTCATGGAGAATGTAATTATTTTAGGGCACTTATCTTTTTCCTCAATTTTGGTTTTAAAAAAAATGATGATCTTGTAGAATGAGTTCTAGATGATGAAATTTTTTGGCAATTTAAAATCGATAGTTTGTACCAGAAATAAAATATTATATTCTTGTTTTCTCTGTTCCCTTTATATCACAGTTCTAGTAAAGGATAAATGGTATGAGTAAAATAGAGTAGAATGTTGAAACATTAAGACTGAACTGACACTTGCATATAATGCTGAAACTTGTGTGGCTTACCATAACCCGTATTATGTTCTTTTTAGTCTAGATGTATTTGTCACTTGTAGCTTAAGCAACACATTAAAAGTTGTTCTTTTGAAAGAATCCATAAGGTAAAGTGGTGATTATGTCACTTCTCTGAGATAAAAATTGTAAACTGAATTCTACTCTAACTTTGATCAATGTATTTCATCAGCTTCAACTATTGCTGCAAGAGAAAAAGCGAATAATTTGCTATTAAAGGAAACATAGAACTGAGAATTCAATGAATGCTTACTTGATCAGCACTCAGTGCCGTCCTAAATCTTGCAAATTTTGAACATTTAGGTCCTTCATGAGATTCTAGTTGGCATTTTTCATCTGGGAGAATTATTATGTAATTCACTGCTATATGTTTCTATTTCTGCAATCCATGCTATTAGTGCTAGCTCCTGGAACTGTAAATACCAGTCTACCTGTTTTTCTCTGCGAGCTTAGGAAGCATTTTCCCTTTGGTTTATTCTTGTCCTTGACAATTATGGGCTAAAAACAATTACTGAAGATGATACTTCTTCATTCTCCATTGTTATTCCTAATATTTCATTTTCTCTTGGATTATGAGCTTGTGGGTGCCCTTCAGATTCTCCCATTGTTCGTACTTGGTCGGAAATTGAAACTGACACTATAAAGGAAAAGACCCCCCCTCCCCCCCTTTCTTCCCCTCTTAATTTTTTTTTCTTTTAATTAGATTTATTCTTCAGTGTCCTTGTGGAAATATTAAAATTGCTAACTGCTGAGAATGAATCTATTAATGAATGTTATAAACTTGGTCAAGAGGGATTTATTTATAATATGATTGCTGCTTGGTTGTTTAAGCTGATTAGTCATCCAATATGGTCCATCTTCTTGCATTGGGCATGACAGGCAGTGGAAAATGTTACAGATGATTAGATGGTTGCGAATGTGATGTAAATGAAAATCAATTTTTGCCTTTAGTATTAAGATATTGGCTAACATTATCCTTGCTGATCTTCACATTTGACTTTTTACTTTTACATTAGGAAGAAACTGTGGAGAAGTTCACAAGTAATGGCGTTGATCCACTCACTGTTTCCCTTTACCAGATGGACTTGGATAGGACTTTATTCCTATTAAGATCGTATCTCCGGACTCGTATTCAAAAGGTAGAATTGGTTAGACCTTTTATAATATCGTCTGGGGTGTCTCCAGTTGCAAGTTTTGCATAGTCTTTGCAGCTAGATTAAATCATGTCTATTAATTCCATCATAACTTGGTAGAAGCCGGCATAAAATTGTTGGGCCAGATTAAAGTGATAACTGCTCACGCAGAGTGAATATTTGTGGGCAACTTTTAAATCCCAATTTCAGTGACTTTGGTTGCTCCATGTTATAGTCCTTCTGAAGACAATTATGTTCATTTGTGATCAATTTTTTGACAGATTGAAAAGTATGTCCTTCACATCCAAAAAACTGCTGAGTTATGGAATCGCCTTTCTAAACCAGAGCAAAAATTTGCTATAAGGTGAAGACTACTTCCAGTCTCTTATTTTTCCCAGAAAAAAGAAAAAAAGTGGATTTTTCATAGTTGACAAGGAATACAGGTATTATGGTGAGCTAACTCAACATCTAGAACAGTCTGTTCTCTCAAAATTGCCTGATCAGTATCAGTCCCATTTGAAGCAGTCTGCAGCTAGTGAAGATGATGACATGGGTGAGTCGATCATTTTTTCAGAAAAGTTAAATTAATATCTTTTTATTTATTTATTTATTATTTTTCCTAACCAAATTCCCTATTTTTATGCCTCAAACTATGACCACTTAGGCTCGAAGATTCTAAATCCAAAGTGGTTTTGCCTGTTCTTCTTGTTCCAAAGTAGCATACATAAAGCTATACAAAAAGCTTCGCAAACAACACACTAGGCAGGATCCTCTTTTTACACGTCACTTCACTTTTAAATCAATAGCTGTTAGATGGGCTGCATATGTGTTTGTGATCACTTGTTTGTACAGTAGAAAAAGTCTTATATTATTCCTGTATGTATCATAGTTGAATATTTATCATCATTGCTGAACATTAGTTTTAGAGCTCTCCAATGCTACAATGTCAACAATGTTCATTGTTGTATACATGGAAAGAAAAAATAAAAATTGAAGAAGGAACATCTCCAATGGCAAGTGTGGATTGTGGAGATTGTGAGCCATATGTACGAAAGTTAGATCGGAAGAGCACACGTCTGAAAAAGGAGATATGATAGAGAGAGAATAAAAAATTAAATATGAATTAGTAAGAGAATGTATAATAATATGAACATTAATATGAACAATGTATAACACAACTTTTACATCTAGATTTCTATGTTTATTAGTGCCACAGAGACTAGCTGCATTTTAGATGCTCTTAGTGCTTATAAATGCCATTGTAGGTGGTGAAGTACAATTCTCTCATAAATAAGACACTGACTTTCCTTTTGCAAATTTTAATAACCCTATTGGAGGGGAAGGATGTAAGTATCTGCATGAATTTGTGAAGGTTTTGTCATAACTAGAACCCAATTCTTTGGGTAAAATGATATTGTTTATCATGCACAAGGGATCCTATAGATATAGTATAGATAGTAATGTAGAAGCCTAAAACAATAGAAAAATGGAAACTATTTCACTCCAATTAAGGTTTTCAAAGAAGCCAGCCAATCCAAAATGGTCATAACTCAAGGATTTCTGAAATGGAGTGGGGACCCTTTTATGTTTCATTTCTATGGACGGTCAATCTCTATCTTCCCAAAGAAATTGGGGTGCCACCGTATGTCAGTATTGAGTGCCAGATTTGTTTTTGCATGTTTTAGTTCCAGAGCCAAAGCTAGATACCTACATTATCTGCAGAAGCAAGGAATATTTGGGAGCCTTTCAGCTCGATGACAGGTAATTTATTGATATTTGAGTGTTCTTTTAGTGGAGTATATGGACTGTTTGTTTAGCTTTTTTTTTTTTTGGGACATTTGACAGCGGGGAAGAGCCTGTCAACATTGAGGCGGATGATTTGTATGCTTTACCTTACAAGTCAATAAAGCCACTAGTGGAGAGCGGCCAAATTGATCTTGTTTGACTCTTAACCAACCAGCCTGTTAACCTGTGTTTTACCAGAAAAACATGTGAAACTAATGTTATGTGAGTAGTCTGGTCATAGATGGGTTTGTATTATTAATCGGAAGAGCACACGTCTGAATTTCCAACCAAAATTGAATGCAGCACTTGCTTTCTCGACAATCCTCACTTGTTTGTTACTCATAGGCGAAAGAATCAATCACGAAAACTCAAGCAATTATCAGGGCTAATGTTGATATTTTATATTTGCAATCTAAGCGCACTTTACCAGACAATGAAAACTGGTTTTTCTCCTTCCTGTCCACAGATCACACAAGTATTCGACATTTGAATTCCTCTTAGACTCTCAACCTCTCCGTTGTAGGTAAATTGTCCCGGCATGCTTTCCAAATAGACATTTGAATTTTGGTGGAACATGTAATTCTCAGATTTCCCTCCAGTCACCCGCCTCCTGAACTCCGTCATCCAAACCAGTCATCTCCGTAGCAACACCATAGCCTGATTTAATCCAAGAAATCTGAACAGTTTATGGGGAATTTTGCGTATTTCTTTCACATCCCTGGGGGTAAAAATCTCCCGCTCTAAAATTCCAAAATTTGAAGTAAAAATTCTAAAAATGATGTAACATCATATGTTTGACCTCCCATCACATGATGTCAACATATGTGAGTTGGCATTATGTGATTAAATGTCTGACACCAAATTTAGAGTCTTAGTTATTTCTTTAGAAAATTGTACATATGTATAGCATAAGGATTGTATCGTCACACTGTCACGTGCTTTGTATCGGGGTATGTCAAATTTCTGAGGTAAAAATTCTGCATCATCTCTGGGTTGGTAAAGTATCTAATGAACTAAAAGTCCAAATTCTGCGGTAAAAGTTTAGATCAACTTTTTTTAGATAACTTTCAAGTTGGTACATATTCCATTAATGTAAAAATTTATAATTTATATTTTTAAGATGAAAGGGGGGTATATTCGTAACGATCATGTAAAAACAAAAAAGGGAAAAAAGGAACTCCATCTATTTCATAAAGACAGCCTACCAGTTATTTTCAAGTGGATCAAAGAATGATAGTTAATATAAGTTAGAGCTTGCTCTCTACAACTCTATGAAAAAAAAAATTATTAAATCAATATCAACTACATATTTTCTACAAGAAAACAAAATTTCACACTTTTCAATAATATCTTTTTACATATCCACTACATAATCTCCTATTTCCTTTGCATAAATCTTTAGGGAACAAGCCCCTCCTTTTTTTTTTTTTTATTTCTACACAGAAGGTATACTCTCCTTAAAGGGAGAGTAATACTCTCCTTAGAAAATTTGACCTCTAGAGAACAAGCTTTAAATTTTGCTTGTATATTTTTTTATATACTACCTCCATCCCGTTAATATAATTTTCTTTTTTCATCCGTTTCAAAATATATAGGTTAGCTCCCTTTTAAAAATGTTGTTGAAATATTAGTATTATTTTTTTTTTTTGAATATTACAAGGGGGATGCCAAGAATGAGGATTTGAACTCTTGATCAAGAGTGTACAAAACTAACTAAGATGTCATTAGACTACACAATTCTTAGTAGTTTTTTTTTATACTTATATTTACTGTGCATTGTAATTAATAAAATAATATTAATAAATAGAATATTTAATAAATGAAAAAGTATATTAAGACAATGATAGTATTACATTTTATCTTTCTAACACTGTTAATTTTTTAATGTTTATAAAAATGAAAAGGAGATAATAGTGAAAAATTATGCATTAGAGCTTGTTTAATTCTCATTATTTGTTTAAATTTGAGAAAATTATAATGAAGAGAGAGGTAAAATGTGTTTTGAAAATATAAAAATATGTGAAATATATAGTTGTAATTAAATAATTATCAAATTAAATATTAAATTAATAGTAGGTAAAATTATAATTTAGAAGAATAACAAAAATCAAACAAGTATGTAATTGCGGCATGAATACTAGACGTGACATGCCTTGTAGGAAAATAATGCGAGAGGGAGGGGTCTGTTGTATGCAACTTTCTTGACAAGTAAAATACGGCTGATCAATCATCTTGGTCAATTCAGATACATTCTACGATTTACATCATACACCAAGGAAGAGGGGAGGCCATATATAGGCGCTCGTGATAATGCGTAATAAAAAAAATAAAATAAAATAAAGAAATAAAAACATAAAAATAAAAGCGGCTGGTCAAATTTGACCGTACTTCCTGCTGGCCCCCTATTTTCATGACTTGCGTATCATCTCCCTTTTGGTGGTAATGGTCGTGCTAGTGCATGGATGACATTAGCTGGGCCCACCTTCAAGAACCCTGGAGCTACTAGCTATTTCAACATATATATAACGTGGCTCAAATTTCTTCTACCCTCAAAACAAAAATGGAATTTCTTCACGTTACTCTTGCGTGTCGAATAGGTACCATCATTGTTAATAGTAAAGGTGCTTGTAGTTGTAGCATGTGCTCTTCCGATCTGGACCAGCCGAGCCAATTGGGATACCTTTGAGAGGTGGACTGAAAATAAATGAATGAAGACTTTACCAGCTCAAAATATTATTCTTTGAATTCAAATAGACACAATTTTTTATGATAACCTTGTTCGAAAGATACATTTACGATGATACTGCCCACTAATTGTGGAGGAAAAAATGAAAAAGAAGACCAAAAAAAAAAAAAAAAAAGCGAGACCAGCAAATTGCACACCTTCCTACACTAACAAACAAGAAAGCATCCTCGTGACTTGTGGTTCCGCTTAATGGTTATTTGAACCAAAAAACTAATCGCTCCAGCGCAATTGGAGAAAATCAAACACCCAAAACCTTGAGCAAACCTTCGAACGAAACGCCACCATTTTCCTCACCACCAGCCAATCGGATCATGGCCTCCACATCCTCATCGCTCGCTTTGAAACCTGCCCATTGAAGATAACTCTTCAAATCCTCACGCCCAACTTTTCCATCTCCATCTTTGTCCATTACACGAAACGCATCCTCCATTACTCCCCATCTCACTTTCCTTCCATTTCTTCTCCCGTTCAGAACCTTCACGAATTCCTCGTACTCCACGTACCCGTTCTTGTTGAAATCCGCCGCCAATATCATAGAATTTATAGCGTCGTCGTCCGAATTTGAAAGGCCCGAGAACTCGCTGTAGAACTTCCGGAGATCTTGCTGGCTGATTTTTCCGTCTCTGTCCACGTCGAGAACGTCAAATGCCGAACGTAAATTTAGGCTTCCGTTCGCTTCGCGGCAGCGCACGGCGGTTCCCGTTGGACACATTTTTGTTCTATTCCGAAGAAAGTACCAAGAAAGTTTTATGAGTTTTGAAGGAATAGAGGCTTTGTGGAAATTTGAGAGAAAATTGGACTCAGAGAAAGGTCTTTATAGGGTTCGCAAAGGCGTGCGGAGCAAGTTCATTTTCTTGTGGAATTACACGAGAAGTCCCCTAACTTTCGTAAAATGTAACAAATATGTTGTATCCATTTTTCTTCAATGTTTGGGGTCCTCAGCCTTTTAAAAATTCACATGAAAGGTATTCTTAAATATTTTCATCTAATTTTTTTATTAATTTTTTTTAAAAAAAATGTTTTTAACCCTATATCACTAAATTCAAGAAATGAACACACACACACACACACACAAAAAAGCCTTCTTGCTCAATATTATCCGCAATGACGATATGTAATAATAATAGTGGGGTTGAGAGATTGAGGGGCCCAACCTCCTAATCACATGCAGCCACACAGGTTTCCTCTCCATGAAACTCTTCTTAGAAAATTCATAATTATTAGTCGCAAGCATCTTTTGCTACAATTGTTTCTCCTTTTCAGTATTTCCCAATCTACAATGTTTCTTTTTCGATTAAAAATACAGAAAGAATTCCAAAAGGCACAGCCAAGGGAGCAAGTGTGCAAGAACGGAGGGAAGAGTGAGCCACTGCAGGCCTGGACAAATGAGAGGGGGGCATCAGGAAGGGATGCTTTTATCAGTTGATGCTGCTATAAGAGAGTGATAAAAGTGATAGGGATGGGGCGAGTGGTGTGAGATGATCGAGCAGGGGATCATCTTCGGCGGTTTTGCAGTTCGACGGTTAGGAGGAGCTTCATTGGAAGTGGCGGAGGCTCTGGCCATGAGGGAAGGGCTGAATTTTACTAAGACTAACCATTTTAGGCTGCGGAAAGTCGAAAGCGATGCACTGAGAGTGGTCGAACAGATTATAGAAGACCTCTCGGATGCACCTATTTTGCCTCTTATCAGAGCTATTCGGAGCAGATTATCTAGTAGCAAGTGTGGTTCTTCTTGTTAAATACCGATGGACCAGAATGTTATGGCCTATTATTTCGCTACCCATGCAACTCAAGTATCTGATAATAGGTTTTGGACAAATTCTGTCCCTTTATTTATTTTTGAATGTATTCAACAAGGGGCATTTTGGAGTAATGCTATTTAGCACCACTGGTGCTTAGCACCATATCAAGGTGGCACTAAATGATAAGTTGAATTAAGTGGATCATTTATTTATTCATTTAATTCTACTTATCATTTAATGACACATTGGATGACACCTAAACTGGTGTTAAGCACCACTGGTGCTATATAGCATTATTCGGCATTTTGATGAAGTAATAAAGTAAATTTTCTTTTAAAAAAAAAAACAAAGAGAGAGAGAGAGAGAGAGAGAGAGAGAGAGAGAGAGGGAAAATTAACTCATTTTATCTGAATATGGCAAACAGAAGCTATAAAATGTCTCTTCCAATTTTCGCCGGGAATTGTTTATCATGGATGATTGAACTTCAAGGAGGTGGTGATTTTCGAAGAATAAACGGCTGGGGGTAGGGGTAAATTGTAACTATTTGTTGAAATACGTGAGACCATTTATTTTGAGACATTTTTGCAAGTATACCAGTTTGGTCATTACTGTTGCTGTTGTTGAAAATCTTGTGGAATATTTTGTATAAGTTGTACTTAAGTAAATATCATCTTTTGTATAGTTATGTCAGCATTGTTGCTTAGTCAACTTAACTTAGTTAGTGGCAACTACTTCTTTGACACATATATACACTCTGTACAGCACATTCGGGTAATAGAGTATATACAGAATATTTTCTAAACTTTCAAACTCTCTCTTTAAACTTGCTCGTGGTATCAGAGCCACGCAAGAGGGAGCTTTCGAAATGGTTTTTTTTCCCTTCTAAACAACATCAATTACTGAATTCGGAGCTTTAATTCAGTGATTGCAATACAAAATTTCCTCAATTTTGAGTTGCGATGGCTGGGAATCAGCGTATGACGACTGGGAATCAGCGTGAGGATGACCGATTTGAAGGTGATGATGCTGAGTTTGTAGATTTGGTTGGCGCGGAGCATCGCGAGAAGAACGATGAAGATCCGCTGGTGCTGCACAACTCAGATCACCCTGATATGGTTTTGGTTACTGCTCCACTGACGGGTAAGAATTATTTAGCTTGGACTAGGTCTGTTCGAATTGCTTTGGGTGAGAAAAATAAGTTAGGGATTATAGATGGATCTTTACCTACTCCAACAAAAAATTCACCCACGTATGAAAAATGGAACCGAGTTAATTACATGATTACATCTTGGCTGTTGAATTCAATTTCTAAGGAAATTGTGAATGCCTTCATATATCTCTCCATTGCTAGAGAGCTTTGGCTTGAAATTGAAGAGCGTTTTGGAGGTTGTAATGGACCTCAATTGTACCAAATTCGTAGGAAAATTGCCTCAATTACCCAGGGAACCATGAATGTCACATAGTATTTTACTAGGCTTAAACAACTCTGGGATGAATGGAATTATATGTCACCTATTCCAGTCTGTAACTGTGAGTCAGCAAAGTTGATTGCAGAAATGACTTCTCAAACTAGGTTGATGGAGTTTTTGATGGGTTTAAATGGTGAGTATGAGCATCTAAAGAACCAGATTTTAGTGTTGGATCCTCTGCCTACTGTTAATCGAGCCTATGCAATGGTTCAAACTGTCAAAAAAACAAAAGGAGGTTCATTCTGTGTTTGGAGAGATCGGAAGAGCGTCAATGCTTTGTTAGCAAGACCACAAGGTTATAAGCAACAAGGGGGAAATAAAGGGAGTGGCAAGAAGTCAGAATTGAGTAAAGGAGAGGAGGCTTTTGTACTGCAACTATTGTTGCAAAAATGGGCATGAAAGGGACACTTGTTTTGAATTTCATGGGTATCCCGATTGGTACAAGCAAATGAAGGAACACAAGAAAGGGAGTAACGGAAAGTTAGTGACTTCTATGATAGCAAATCTGGCAGATACTCCACTAGAATCAGAGAGGAAACGTGGTCAATCTGATCCTTTGGCAGGGGTTAACTTAGCAAATCTGGTCCAGCAAGAATTGTTGAAGCTGTTGAAAGGGAAGGCCACAATTACAGGGTCCTCAAACATGGTGAACCTTGCACACCTAGGGGAGTTTTCAGGTTCAGTTTTGAATCCACAAAATATTTTAGCTTTAAGTACTACTTATGATTTAGAAGTAGGGACTTGGATAGTAGATACAGGAGCAACTAACCATATGTGCCATGATCTAAATTTTTTTACTTCACCTAAACCAGTTCTAGAATCTGTACCAGTTTACCTCCCTGATGGAACTATAAACATGGTTCAACATAAAGGCTCTATTCATTTGACACAAGCTGTCACATTATTTGAGACCTTACACGTACCAACTTTTAAGTTCAATTTGCTATCTGTCAGAAAATTAGCCAAAAACCTCCAAACTGTAGTTTACTTTATTTGCTGATTATTGCGTGTTACAAGACCCCTTGACTGAGAAACTCTTGGCTGTTGGAAGGGTATACAAGGAACTTTAT
>CAVNYN010208989.1:0-37216 GCA_963692815.1 Nyctanthes arbor-tristis
GGGAGGGGTAAGTTTGGGGCTAAATTAGCCCCAAACTTACCCCCCGCCCCACACAAAATGGCTTTTTTCCCCTTCTACATTAAATAGTTTTTGTTTTTTTTGGGGGTGGGGGATTTAAACTTTGGGTTTTTTTCCCCACATTAATCATGCTCTTATCTCGTGCTATTTTATAAACTGAAATTTTTATGTTGGATTAGAGTTTATTTAGTGGCGGTGTGATTCTCATTATTTACATTGACTTATAAAAAGAAATTATAATAAGATGAAATAAGTGATGTAGATTTAATGAGAGTTTGAAATTTATGGTTATAAATAAACAATTATCAAATCAATGGTCAAATCATTAATAAGTGAGATAATAAAAAGAGAATCAAACACCTTAGTATAAGTGAATTTACGATAGATAAACGTGCTTTTCTAATCAAATTATTAAAAGAAAAATGTCGGATCAAATTGGAAACCATGAAAGTGAGTGGTTGGTACTAATTAATGTTAGGACTTGTTTGGCATAGTTTATTTTTTTTATTTATAAATTTACCTACTATGATTTGATTATTGATTTAATGACTACTCAACAATCACCACACATTTTAAACTTTAATTAAATCTCCACCATTCATTTTCACTCTTTATAAATTTCTTTTATAAATTGACTTTATAAATCTAATTAAACAGGCTCTTAATAGTAGACGAGTTGACAGTTTTGTTTGATCCGAAGACACTTCCTGCAATAGACCTTTGATTTTTTATGCCAATTGATGATTCGGTGGATGTGAAACTGCTTTAAATGTGGGCTGGCTACTCTTTTCCTCCCTTCCTGCAAAGAAGAATTACTACATTTTTTTAAAATACATTACAAATGTTTATAAGAGAGGGGAATTGAATATTAAATTTAAAATGTGGAAAGCCCGGTTAAATAAATGTCATCAGACCTGAGTCTTGGCTAAATTTACTTGTTTATTATTTAAGAGATATGTGGAAAATTTTCTATATATATATATATATATATGGTTTATATATAAAAATTTTATTTTGTTCACGCATGCATGTTATTATGTATGCGTGCAATACGTGGCACACATCTAGGCTACAAGTATGAGATGCTTGTAGTTTAAATGTTTGACACATATGCACGCATGCATAATAACATGCATATGTGTAGGTAAAATAAAATTGCTGGGTTTATATATTTTCAAGATCTTGTAGATATTGATTGCAGCTAACACCAATATTTTACACCTCAATTCTATGAGAAGGTACATCAACTCTTTACAATTGATTCACTTTATTATACAAAAATTTGAAAATAGTTCTCGACGCGTGACGTAAACCATTGAAAAGATGTGCCTTTGGTGAATTGATTTGAAATTCAAATACCAACTTGGGAGCTTGCTATTTTAAAGTTTAATCAATTCTGTTATGGAACAGGCTATATACGTGTAATTGGAACTAGAAAAATTGAGAGAGGGAAAAAAAAATCGTTTATCATTATATATATATAGGCCTTAAAAAATAGAAAATTGAAGGCGGCCAAATATTAGAATTTAGAAATATTCTCCAAACATTTGGCAGCGGTCACACTCACTTTTTAATCACCAAGCTGAATCTCCTGAACCCTGTCACAGTCTAAGAACAAAAAGGTTAGAGAAGTCCAAACTTAACTCTTTTTCCACAAAAATCACTGGATGCATCAAAATCACCGGCCCCAAATTTTACAGTGACGGTCAACTTCCTGAATTCCCATTGCAAAATAAAATTGAATGGTAGAAATTTAAAATTAACAAATGCTGTCGTCTTCTCTTATGGCTATGAAAAGACGAAAAATGTATATATATGGTAGTAGTTGATAATCGTATGCAATGTTGGTGACGTCGTGCTTCACTCGAATGCTTAAACAAAGACGAAAATTGATATTTTGATGCCGTTTTATTGATTTTTTTTTCATGTATTTTATTTCGTTTTTAGTTTCCAGAATATTGTCTTCTTAGCTGAACTCCATTTTTCTCCTGTGGAGACAATGCAAGACGGCGTTGTCTCCGTGTAATTTGCTGCTCCTAGCAATTGCGGGTTTTTAGGGGATTCCGTTTTGTATTATTTATTTATTTTTTTTTTTTTTTGGTTGGCTTCTGGTGTGAACAATTCTTTTGGTTTGGTTTAAAAGCTGTTTTTGATATAGCGAGGGTTTTCGATTCTGCTTTTATTACTTTTGATTTAAAAGGAGTGATTTCTCCTTTTTGTGCGGTATTTTTCTTTACCCGACAGCTGGTGGTCTTTCAATTTTAGCTGGGTTAATTTGGTTATAGTTGAAAATTCAAAAGTTTAGCAAATGTATGAGTAATTAGGCATTTTTTTTTTCATTTTTTTTCTAGAACTGAATTGTACAGGAAGATTTGTTTTTTCACTGGCAAAGCTATCAGAAAAAGAATACTTGAAGCTAGATTCTAGGTAAATTGTTAGAAAGGAATCAGGAATGTCGACTGAAGATGCCAAGTATTAGGGCGCCACCTACCAAGAAAACCACATCCCTCACGGTAAGGTTCATTCTTTTATGCAGATTTTATTCAAAACTACTAAGTTTTATTGCCATTTTATTGTTTTGCTTATCCTTCGTCGTGTCTTCTGATTCAATTCATTGCCCGAGTGTAGGTTGGTGTGAAATGTAGGCCATTAACTCAGAGAGAACGTGGTCGTGATATAATTAGAGTTCACAATGATCAGGTTTTGTCTTTTTAAAATCCCTTTCTGGATTTGAAAGAAAAAGGGAGGTAAATTTGAGAAATGAGTGAGGTGATATTTAGTAATTGTGAGTTGTGACCAATGGGAAATGTAGGAGGTGATTGTTTTGGATCCTGACCTTTCAAAGGACTACCTGGACCGAGATCGGAAGCGCACAAAGGAGCGCAGATACAGTTTCGATTATGCCTTTGGCCCTCACTCCACCAATTTGGTATCTATCATTCTCTTATTCATATTTCACTTGGTCTTTTTGGGGTTATCTATTGCGGTACATGTGCACCACAAGTTAGATTGTGTTGCCCTGATATGATGTTATTACATCTCGTATTCACCTGTTTGATTGCTTACAACCTTGGTAGGATCGATTGTATGGTAAAGTCATGCACTTGGCATAGATATAATAGTGCTGTAAACCAGTGAATTAGTGGAAGATCGGGATTTCATGTGTTCACTACAGTTTTCTGTACCAATGTTATTAAGCACTTTCTGATGAATTTATTTCCAGATCACTGATTGTGAAGCAGTGAGAATATCTACAAGAGAATTCTTCCAGGAAACTTTCTGTTTTTATGCTGTTCTCTTCTCTTTGTTAGATTTAATTAAGAAAGTACAGTTTGGAAACCTCTGGGAGTGTCTAGCCCTCTGCTTATATGGTATTGCAAATTTAGATTTGCATGAGAAACGCCCATGTTGGCGTTCACATTTTTTCATGTTTTTTGTTGTGGAATTGAATGGTGGAGAGTTATATAGTACATGCATGTTTGACAAGATATGTGGATTTGATTTGTTTGATCATTTTTTTAACGGGTAAACGGTTTGGCCAAATTTGAATTTGAAAAAGTATGAGATTTTATGAGATTGCTGACACGGCTAGTTTCCTGATTTGATCAAATTTGAAAGGTTGTTTGAGTAATGTTGATAATGGAGCTGAGAAATTACTTCTTTCTGATACGTTGATGATAACCTTTAGCTGCTTCTTTTAGGATGTCTACAAGAGAAGTACTCATTCAACAATTTCTGGCGTTGTTCAAGGTCTTAATGCGACTGTTTTCGCTTATGGTTCCACTGGGAGGTAATTTAAAATTTTATGGTAACAAAATGACTGAAAGATTAAAAGAAGGGTCTTTCTGGCGATGCTAGTTGAATTGATATTCAAAATTGGCATAGTCTCCATCAAAAGTTAATTCTATTAATTTGATCTCTAATGTTCATTCTATCTGAACATTCTCAGTGGCAAAACATATACCATGGTTGGAACTCCAGATGACCCCGGACTCATGGTTCTCAGTCTAAATACAATCTTTGATCTTATTGCAAAGGACAGTAGCTCTGATGAATTTGAAGTTACTTGCTCCTACCTTGAAGTCTACAATGAGGTAGAGCATTTGCATCTAGTGCTGATGTTAGATGCACATGGGACAAATAGATACTCATATTTGGCTTACCTCTTGCAGGTCATCTATGACTTGCTTGAAAAATCATCAGGTCACTTGGAACTTAGAGAGGATCCTGAGCTCGGAATCATTGTTGCTGGCCTTAGAAGTATCAAGGTGAATCCTCTTCACTGTTCCAATTCATCCAATTTTTCTATATATCATGAGTATTACAAGATGAATTGTGGCAGATTAACCCTTATAATATGCCATCACTTATTAAAATATAATGATGTCCTAATATACCGAATCTTTAACTTTAGCAGCCCCTCCCATAACATTTGCTCCTTCAAGAATGAAGTCATGTAACAATAAACCAGCTATTCCAGAGTTTTGCTGCATTGATCTCTTAAATGAAAAAGAAACCCAAAGAGAACCAAAACGTAGGGGTAACAGCAACATAAGAAAAGAAAGAGAAATGTGAAGTTACATGCCGTTTTCCACCAGAATCGCAATTCAATTTGTTGGGGGTATTACACTTCTGTTTCAGGAGGCTGGGATTGTTTAAAAAATATCCTGAAAACTCTTTTAGCATTTTAAGCTAGGAACCAAAAAAGCTACGCTGGGTGTAGACTGAAGAAAGCTGTGTAAATCGAAGACCAAGGATGCAGGCCTCAGCCTCACTGAGGTGTATGCATTTTGCCTCTGTAAGTCAAGGCATAGTCCTCAACAAGTATCACTTAAGACCTAATTTTTATGGCTGTTAATGAAAGTCTGACAAAGTGTGTACCTGAAAGCTAAGCCTCAAGTGCGTTTTGAAAGTATACACACACACACACATATCCTTGTTCATGTGATTGACTATTTGGCTATGAAGACTCACGTGATTCAATTATTATATTGTCTATATATTATCAAAGCCGGATTCAGTTTTATTATTGAATGGTAATATTGTGTTTACATATAATATAAGCTGGTTTCTGTTTCATTTCACCTTGTGCTAAACCTGTAAAAACTCACAGTTATGATGACAAATCAAATAATTTAAGGCTCCCGCAAAACACAGTCTGCATTCTCCAGCAGTTTGATGCCTTATTCCTGCTACCAGTTGCGTATTACAATAATTCTAATTGATGGAAAACTAGCTGGATTAAGGCCCCACCTCGTCCTGGATATTAGGGATTAATCACCCATTATAAACCAACACGTAAGGGCTTGAATTGAGCCTCCTAACAAGTTGAGTTTTTAATATGAACATATCTTAATCTGGTATCAAAGTGTGTTAAGCCCATTAAGCAATTTATCTGATTAAGACTGAAAAATGAGAACGTGGATTTCAAGATTGGTGTGGTCAAAAGAACCACCATCTCGTAGGGTATGTTAATAGATTAGTACTGCATCCTGTAATGGAAAAATATGTAATAACCAACATATCGTACTTGAAATATTATCTTAACAAGGTTGAGCTTTTAAGATATATCCCCCCAAGTTTTAATACTTGTAATAAGCGCATTCCTACACTTCAAGATCTGGCTTGATTTTGCTAAATCTTTAGGTATACTTTATTTTGCTAAATCTTCTGGTATAGTCTAATGGTGATCCTTTCTTTAATTTATCAATGTGCATATCAGCTTTACTCAATATCAGGCCGTTGTCATTCCTTTAATAATCATGTTGCTATATGCAGGTGAACTCAGCTGATAAGATCCTTGAACTATTAAATTTGGGCAACAGTCGACGAAAAACTGAAACTACTGAGGTTAATGAGACTTCCTCTCGGTGGGTAATTCCTTTCCTGTTCACCAAGCATCACAGTTTCGAGTTCAATCTTTGACTGAATTAAATCTCTTTGAAGAGTTAAAGGCAAGAATTAGCATTAAATCTGCTACGGAAGTCTACTGAACAGCATGCTTAGAATTATAGGCTTTTTTTCAATTGTTCTTCACTTCACGATCGATTCAGGGCCAAAGATTGCTTCTGTGGGGCTTAATTTGAAATATTCTTTTAGCGATGCCTTGTGAACTTATTATACCTAGTTAATATTCGACTTCTTCTTTGGCCCTTTCAGTTGGCTTCTTTATAATTTTACTCAAAACTAGTCCACGACAATATTCAAAATTACTGGGAGTAGTACAAGAGCTTTACATTACTGACTGCAAAAGACAATGAAAAGCGCTCCCTTTTCATTGATACTGGCAATCTGGTGATAACAGATTAATTTTTCTGAGTGATTTATGACATGTTTAATGTCTATTTGACAGTTCACATGCTGTTCTGGAGATACGGGTGACAAGAAAACAGAAAAGGAAGTATTCTAATCAGGTTGTTCGGGGAAAGCTTGCACTTGTAGATCTTGCTGGCAGGTTGCTTTCTATTCTGTTATTTCTTTTCCTATCCTGCTTCACTTAATAGATGCCCAAACACTTACTAAAGCTCATAATGCAGTGAACGTGCATCTGAAACAAACAACGCGGGCCAGAAATTGAGAGATGGTGCTAACATCAATAGATCACTTCTTGCTTTGGCAAATTGCATAAATGCTTTAGGGAAACAACAGAAGAAGGGTCTAGCTTATGTTCCTTATCGCAATAGGTCTCTCCCCCCCCCCTTCTCCCTCTCTTCCCCTCCCAAAATAAAACTGCAGTAGGTAGCTTATTATGATTGTAATGTGTATTTATCTAGTGAATGTAGCTTACCTGGATTTTTTTATTTTTTTTCCAGCAAGTTGACACGGATTCTCAAAGATGGTCTGAGTGGTAATTCTCAAACAATAATGATTGCCACAGTATCACCAGCAGATAGTCAGTATCACCATACTGTTAATACTTTGAAGTATGCTGACCGAGCTAAGGAAATTAAGACACATATACAGGTGAGAAGAAGCATCTCTTATTTTGATGATGGAAAAACCTGGTTTTAGCCTTTTGAAGATGAAGACAGAGTGATTATGCATTGAACTGAGAATTCTTTGCTTTAGAGTATATAATTATTTTCTCCATCATAGCACAGTGATCTTGGGTTATTGAAGTATTAATTCTTGTTATTTTGTACGTGTGTCTTGATAACTTGATTGCTTAATTGCTTGATGCCTATATTGACAGTTACAAATATTACCATACTCTTATCAGGAAAATATAGGTACTATCAATGCTCATGTATCAGACTACCAAAAGATGATAGACAGTCTTCAGGTAATCATTTCACTATTTTCATCTTAGTTGCTTGGATTATAGTTCCATTTTTGATGCAAGGGTCATGATATTTGACTTCTGCAGAGAGAGGTTAGTCAGTTGAGGAAGGAATTAGCTGAAAAAGACTCGCAATTAAGTGCCAAGTCCACTGAAAAAGCAGCGGATGATGAACTATCTTTGTTGAATGTATTAAGCCAAGAAACTAGTGAAAATGTTCAGGAGAGGATAAATTTGCAGAAGGCTTTGTTTGAGCTTGAAGAAACTAACCTCCGCAATCGCACTGAACTCCAACAATTGGATGAGGCTATTGCAAAACAACAGGTTAGACCGGTAGCCATTGCAGATTCTTGACATCTAAACTGCAAATCTTGAATGTCAACCCTGTAATTCTTCAGCCAAATTATCTTTGTTCTTGTAAGATTCAAGTGCACTACGGATTTCCGACCTCTACTGGATAGCAGTCAGTATTGTCCATCCATTCTCTCCTTCCACTTCCTTTAGGGATAGTATCTGAGTTTTCTGAAGTTCATACAATATTTTGTTGTAACATATGTAGTCTATTTAAAAAAAAATTCCGTTCCTTATCATTCCAGGGTGCTGACAGAGATGGAGCGGTTCTACTTGCTTTACAAGCCCGGCGTCAAGTGATTCTTGATAACATTCGTGACAACGATGAAGTTGGTGTCAGTTATAAGAAGGTGATACACCCAATCTTTGTGTGTCTTAGATATTTTAGTCACCTTTTAACATTATATTGCTATTTCTGTTTTATACAGGAAATTGAAGCAAATGAGGAGCAAAGGTGCCAATTACAAAGTATGATTGAGGAGTCCATTAGAAACAATGGAAACAAAACGTATTTGCGGATTCTTAGTCAATACAAGCTGCTGGTAAACAAATATCATGAATTCACTTTCTTGATTAAAGAGGGGGGGAAAAGGGAAAAACTTTTGTGTTTACTTTCAACATTTTTATTTGAATATAATAAATGCGGTTCTGGCCATCCTCTCTTCATGCTCTACACTTCTCAGAAGATATATAACCAATCCATTTTAGGTTCAAAGTTGATATTATAAAATCTGGTTCGCTACCTTGTTGATCACCCATGATGTTCTTTTCACTTCAGAAAAATGACTCTGTTTTGACTCGGGCATCCCCCCCCTCGCGGCCCCCCAAAAGGCTTTAATACATACCGTAACATATGTAGGGAATTGCCAATACTGAGCTTCAGTTTGAAATGGCAATGAGAGATCAAATCATCTACAACCAAAGAGAAGCAAATAGAAATCTGTGGAATCTGATCATGAGCTTCGGACTCGATGAGAAGCAGATATTAGAATTTGGCGCACAACAAGGAATATATATTGAAGACTCGATAATGAAACGACCAGTTGGGCTGTCTGACAGGAGTCATTCACCGAGTTTGGAGTATGGAAGATATACTCAGATATCTTGTTCTCCATACAATTGTCAATCTGGTGAGGGGACAGCTGGCATCTTTTCACATGATCAACAGTTCAGTTCAAGATCATTTGATTTTGAAAATCGGAAAATTTCTCGTGCATTTTGCCAAGAAGAGCAGCACACTTACTACGTATCTCCCGGTTTCTTCTCCTCAGCTCATCAGCACTGGTACAGCAACCAACCAAGTTCAGGGCCGGGTACTCTTGTTCAACATTCTCATGACTTACGCTATTCATTTCCACAAATGAGAAATCATAACTCTCCGTACACTGAGAATGAGGGATCAATTTCATCAAGTGCAAACTTTCGGAGGCGGCAGCAGGTACATTGAGAAATGTGGTTCATATAATTAATGTCACTTCTTTGGATGTCTGTTGATGCACAGGTAACTCATGATTTATCCAAACAGGATGCAGGGGCACACTTTAAGAAACTGGAAGGACAGGAAAGTGCTCGAGTTGAAATGAGTAGCAGCAGCAGCCGCTGGGATCCTCACAAAGGAGTGATGGTGCGTCATGAAGAGATAACCCGAGGTCATTTTGGATATGGTCAAGTGAGACAAGGTTCTAGTAGGTCCAACCCTCAGCAATTTTCTCCAAATGCTCCATAGCCCAACCAGTAAATTAACTTACAACGGCAACCCTCCAGTCTTACCTCCAAGCCACAGGCAGAGAAATTTTCAACAGAGCGGAACAGAACAGAACATCAGTGGATTCTTACTTAGATATTGTCTCCCTCCCTCGATATCTGTGCCTTCTAAATGTACATATTGTATGTGGTGTTAGAGTAGTCAAATAGGTGTTGTTTGTTGATTCAATTCATTTTCTTTTATTCTTTTGGGAGGGTTGGGGTATGTTGGGATGGCTTCTGGTTGAGCCAGGCCAGCTGTGCAATATTTTGTAGAATTGTTTTCTCAATATTGGGATTGTAGTCCCCAGACTATGTAAACAGACGTGATTGTGCCATTTTGAAGATCACTGGCATAGTTGCACATCACCCTCCATTTTCAAAGGCCAATTGAGCCAACTGTACTAATCTTCCAACTTGCAGTAGAGTTGCCGGGGGCTTCCTCGCCAATATAGCTCGCTGCATCGGCTGGTATAGGGCCTGTCTTGCATTGCACATTTCACTGTATTGGAATGTTTTAAAATCACTGAGAGGCGAGAGCTTGGTTCCATGACTGCTTTGGTATTTCTCAAATTACTAAAGTCTCTTGGTTGTGTATGTATAGTGACTATTATTGTTAATTTTAGTTTGGAAATACCGAGTTACGCACAATTATTGTTCGTGTGAACCTACAAGAATGAGCAAGTTTTTTTTTTTTTTTTTGGGTGGGAATAATAAATGAAGAATGAGCAAGGGTTATCTGACTATTAGGCAGAATCACATTTCCGCCAAAGTATGAGGAGGCGAGTGCGACGGTGACCCACCTGGTACGGCTGAAGAAATCCCTCAAAAGCCCCATTTCATCCTGCAAAATCCATCAAACACTCATCAGCAATGGCATCGACAGAGCTAATAGAATCTTTCAAACCCTACAAGCTTAAACATACCCTCACCGGCCACAAACGCGCCATCTCCAGCGTCAAATTTTCCGACGACGGACGCCTACTAGCCTCCTCCTCCGCCGACGAGACCGCACGGACCTACTCCCTCACTTCCCCTACTGTCACTCACCATGAATTCAAGGGCCACGACCAGGGCATCTCCGACGTGGCTGTCTCCTTCGATTCCCGCTTGCTCGCTACCGCCTCCGATGACCGCACCATCCGCCTCTGGGACGTCGCTACTGGGTCCGCCCTCAAGACTCTCACTGGTCATGCTAATTACGTGTTCTGTGTGAATTTTAATCCTCACTCCAACATGCTTGTCTCCGGCTCTTTTGATGAGACTGTACGCATTTGGGATGTCAAGTCCGGAAAGTACCTTAAGGTCCTCCCGGCGCACTCGGACCCTGCGACAGCTGTTAATTTTAATCACGATGGGACTATGATTGTCTCAAGTAGCTATGATGGATTGTGTAGGATTTGGGATGCTTCTACCGGGCACTGTATGAAGACTTTGATCGATGATGAGCATCCTCCAGTTAGTTTTGTCAAGTTTTCACCTAATGGGAAGTTCATTCTTGTGGGAACTTTGGATAATACCCTGGTGAGTTTCTCACTCCTCTTGAAAAATTTCTGGCTAAAAATTTGAACATTATTATATTGATTGGTTGCTTAAGATGTTTGTTTGAGATTATTAATTTAACGCTAATGGAGTATTTTTAACTGGTAATCAGCCCGGATTGTATGGAAACTTGAAACTGCAGCCCCATTAACCGCTATGTTTTAATTGTTTTGACTGTTCTAACTTTTGAAATGGTTAAGCTGCAAAATACCCTTAGGGTTAAGTGGCTCCAGGCAAAAAGGCAAACTTTCTAGGGTAATAAAATTGATAGCAAGGAATATATTTGAGCTCGTCTCTTGTTAGAAATAGTGCAAGTTTAGACATTTTCACATTCCATTACCTGAAGTGTTAGTCACACATATTTAGGGCCATAACAGCGAAAATCATAAAGATGAAAGAAATTGATGTTTGAAGCTCTTTATTCTTGTAATTTATAAAGGGAATTTATAATGAGTGGAAATGAGTGGTGGAGATTTAATTAAAGTTTGAAATGTATGGTGATTGTTGAGTAGTTGTCAAATCAACAGTCAAATCATAGTAGGTGAATTTATAAAGAGAAAAAATAAAGAGGTTCAAACAACCCCTCGAGAAAGGGAAAAAATGAAGCAGCAAAAAGAGTAGATGTGTATGTCCTTTATTGATAATATGGTTTTTCTGATGACATGTCTCTCAATTTTTAGTTGATGAGTCTAAATGGGATATATAGGCTATAGTTACTTAGAACTTTGTAAGAGGCCTTTGAAATTTAAAGCTTCTAAGTAATGGGATAGACCTCAAAAATTATATGCAATGCCACTTTACTAGTAGTTGGAATAAAAATATTAATAATGGAGTTATTACAAAGTCCTCGTGTTCCTGGAAAGGCTTAGAGTGATGGTTTTAGGAATTTATGTTTGATTTTTAACAATGGAGGTATTAAAGATGACGTAATGATGATGGGTAGGATGCAATCAAAAAAAGGATTATAGGAGAAATGCCACATGAATTTCCTCTATGCTTCCATTGGATTTGTAAAGGAATCGCATGTAGTGGCTGAAAATGATTCATGTTGATGACTTTAATTTATTGGATACAAGTTTTCATTATTGTTGACTAATTAATTCTGCTTGGTAATTAGAAGAACCTTTTCTTGTCTTTTGCAAATTGCTTTCTTGACTTCAATAATATTTTACTCACTCATTTTCTTTCATCAGTGTGAATGTGTGATAAATATACTCTCTGTGGCAGATGGACTGTATTTTCATTTTCTCGACTCACTTTTCTTCTGTCTTCTGTACAAGAACGCTATAATTGAACTCCAAAGTAAGTTTAACACTATATGGATCTCATTAATTATGATTGGGCGCTTGAACATAGCTTTCCTTTCATTAGAAAGTCCCCAGCTTCTCCTTCCCAAGGGGAAAAAAATAGTTTTCATAGTTTTTCTTTGTAATCTAGAAATATTCTATAGAAAAACACGCAGACCGGACACTTTAAGAATAATTTATATGCATAAAATTGAGAGTTCCTTGATAACGTAAGCTTTCAAATCTCTTAGGTAATATACTTGCATGTGATCAGTTAAGACTAATGGATTTTATGTGTAGATTTATAGTAATTTAACTCTACACTAGAAAAAACAATGTTACTATCCCAAATTGTAATTTTTGGAGTCTAAAGAACAACTCCCATTATTAGAAGTTCCAAATTCCAATTCATATGAGTGGGCAAAACACACAAAATGACATATGAATGCTGTCATGCTGCAAAAGGTTAGATGCTCATAAATCATGTTTATTAAGCAATTATATGCCATTAAGCACCAATAATGAATTCTCTTATTGTAACCATTATCTATATATCAGCTATTGGTCAAATAAAAGAGTAATTTGTTCCCACTGAAACTAAGTCTAAGTTTACTAAGCTACGCCAGATTAATATACCCACAATAACTATTCACTTGCATCATAAATTCACATTCTAGATTTGCTATGCCTTCAAATTCCGTTTAGATCTTGTTCTTTGTAGTTTTTTTATCTAGTAAACAAATTGAACTTCAATACCAACTACATATTCTCTGAGAAAAAAAAATATTTTTCATATTTCTGTATAATCTTTCTCTAACTTCTCTACCACACATTCTCTCAAAAATCACTTCCCCACCCCCACCCTTTTTTTTAATAGCTACAAAATACAAGCCCTTAATCTTCTGGTTTTCCATTCTCTTTCTCTTGCGCAGCCAGTAACAAGTTTCCGCTTGTATATTTGACTATAACAGTTTTGAAGTATAGGCAGACTGAAATTAACTTGGCATGCGAGGTTACAAATAATTTGATTGAACTTAATATGTTAGCAGATGTGGAGATGGACCAGAGGGAGTGGCAGGACAGGATTTATGTAATGAATAATGCTATTTATCCGGTCTTCAGTCTAATTGTCATCTTTTTATTGGCCATTGAATAAATCAGGACCCCCATGTATTTATTTATATCAACTCATCCTCCAATGCAGTGATGCCAACCTAGATAAATAGCATTACTCTTATGTAATATGATCCCAAATTTTAATGCGAATAAATCTTGAGTTTTCTACTTGTTCTCTGCGTGGATATAAAATAGGTTGTCTAGAATACTAATATATTTGAAAATTCCAAAATAATACATTTAGTTTATATGAGTTTGAAATTGTGTGGTTGTCATTGAGTAGTCGTCAAATCAGTGGTAAGTACGTTTATAATGGGGCAATTAAAGTAGAAATTAAATGGCCCCCTTTAATCCCTTTCTGAAGGAAAATGGTATTACAAAAGTACAAGCAATCAAGCATTTACTTAACAACCAAGTAGACAAAAATATTCAGAATTTCAAAAAATTGCAAGAAACAGAAGTGGTTTCATAAACTAGTTAACTTTTTATTTAGGACCCACATTACGATGATAGTAGCCATCTTGCACCTCTTTGATGCCCTTCCCTTTTTCTTTGTTTGAAGCTATTCATTAATGTAGGATGCTAGTGTTAACGAGTAATATTGCTTACTATGGGGTTGTAAGGATTAAAAAAAAGGTCCCAACAATTGGGTGAAACAACCACTTTAAAGTGTTCATCTTGGGCTTCCTTGGCTAGCAAATATTTTGTTTGCCTGTGTTATTAGTCTTGTATGTTTAAAAAGATTTAAGCTGAATATTTTATAGTGTCAGAACTCTGAGTGAAAAATAGATGCAATGTCAACGTAGAAAGAGAAAATAGGATAGAGAATAGAGAAATGAAAAGAAGAAAATCAGATGGAGTCTAATTGAAACAATCACTAATGGAAATCTAGTCGAATCAATAATAATCTTCCAAGATAGAGTTTAGCATAAACCTAATATAAGTAGGGAATAACCTAGTTTACAGTAAGTTAGTATATAGAATAAACTACTCTACCAAACTCCATTTTTATTCTTAATCTACTCGGAACTTCTATCATATTTTCCCCTTCATATCTCCCGGTTGAGAGATCTCGACATCGACAAGACAGACAGCTACTTTTTATACAAAAAAGCAATATTTCTTCCTAACCAAATAATTATACCAACATCTACGATGACTGAGCATGCCAATCATCCCAAAAAGATCGAGTGGAAACTTAAATAGAAGAGCAAAGGGACTAGCAAACACACTTGCTGTAGAAACAGTATTTGTGCCACAGGTGCCTTGAATAAGAAAATAATTTTGTTATATAGAAAGCTTAGCCTCCATTGGCTTTCTATGATTTGTATAGTACATTTCAGTTCCATGAAATTTGCGGATTTGATCACTTTGACCTATTTCTTTTTCGAAATAGAAATAATTCACTAAAATGGAATTAACTTTTATTCATGTGCAATAGTCAGTCAAACAAATTAATTCTTTAGGTGGTGTATGAAATTAATTCTTCTAGAGTTCTTTTTCAATTTCATTCTCAACCACACATTCTTTAAAAAATCAATTTTCACATTTCTCGACACTGCCTTTTAACCATACATTCTCACCAAAAAAATAAAAAAATAAAATAATTATAATAATCACTTTTCATAAAATCAATTTCGTTCACTTGTATGATCAATGAAGTGTCGCTTAACATGTTTGGATAGATGACCAAAGAGACGCAAAATAAACATAAGATCTTCATTACAATATCAATGATTTCTACATGCATAAGAAAAACTCAAAATTTTCATTATTTAATATATTTCTACATTTAATGTCAGCAACAATGAATAGGATAACATGGGTCAAAAATTGAAAATATGATGGTAACTTGTAGGCAACATTATTCAATACAAAAGTATACAAGTCGACGAGTGTATCAGAGAACAATGTGGCAACCTGGAGAGTAGACAACAAAAGTCAAGGTATCATCATGTAAGGAATAGACAATAATGATTTGGGCACTACATTGTGGACTTGAAAGTGTCTAGTTTAGGTGGCAACTCCTTGGGTAATTCTTCATCAGTTGCCTTGGGTACATTTTAGGGGTATTTGGTTGATCCTAATGGGTTTTTGTAGATGGTCAGCTTTGCAAGTAGGTTGGGCTACGTGAGAGCTAAGGAGTAGAATAGTTGATTGGATTTGAAGTTGGGCATTGGACAGTAGCTGTTGGGCTTTACTTCCTTATATGGGTTTATAGACAGAATAGTGGCAGAAAAAGGAATTTTTCCTATCAGAAGAGCATCTTCATTTTCATTTTTACTTTAAACAAACAGAATCATAAGCCGTTGTCGCAGATGAACAGTGCTGCATAAACAGTAGTATTGTGGAAAAGTAGCAACTCTTGAAGTATAATTCATTGGTACCACACTGAGGTACAACCTAGCTAGAAAGAGAGACAACCAAGAAAGAAAAAAATCAGAGAGAGAAGAAAACCAATATTAAATTATTAATTAAAATCAACTGTACTAGCAGTAATATCTTAATGTCTTATCTTACGCTGACATTATTGCAAAGTCTGCTAAATGTAAGAATGTGAGATGTTCCTTCGGCACCAGAGTATGCATTTCTTCATAGAAGTACTATGCCAGTTTTCCTGATCCTTGAAAGTAGAACAATTCTAGTTGGACGAAAAAGTGTGCAGAAGTTCGACAAAATAGGTTATGTGGCCCATGTGATTATCATTGATTTAAAAGTGATGTGATGCATTGAATAACAGGATCGTGCCATGTGTATGTTTGTTGAACTTTTTGTACACCTCTTTGTACAAATAGCACAACTCTTGAGAGTATCTTGCAAATGAACTACCAGGCCTGCATGCTTCTTGGAAATCATAATGCACACCTTTATTCAGTAGGTCTAGTACCCATTCATTTCTTGAAATTTGTGGCATCATATGCTGATCAACAAAAATAATCTGGGATGCCTCCATCATGTCACTATTAAATCAACAATTTGAGGGGGATAATTGATATAGAATGTCTGTAAAATAGCAAAGTGTATCTTTGATTATTGCTTCTAGTTATGGCCTTGCACCCTATAGCATTGAGGAAATTGTGAAGTTCCCCATTGCCCTATCCATTAATGTTATTCTGAATCCATATTTTTATCCACCATCATCCAGAACCAATTGCACGAGTTCTTAAACCAAGTCACTTGTATAGTTGTATGACTCCATTACTGTGGAGAAAAAATTCAGCAGATAATGAAATGCACCCATCTTGTTATAGAACTGTGTTTATTTTCAGGGTAATACCAACTAAAGTTAAAATTATAAGGTTGACCTGCAACATGGTGGTTTTGGACAAGAGAATATATGAACTGCTGAAGCTGGTTGGTGCAACCATTGAAGATGTCTTGTCTATCCCTTAGTCCAAACTTCCTAAAATCATCATTTGATAGGAAAATCTGTGTTGCACCGTTTCTTTGAGATCATAGGTTATAATCAGCACGTTAACTTATCTATGAAGAGATAAGGTAGTCTTTAGGTCACAGTTATAGCGGAACTTCTAAGCACGGCTTCACAATCCTTCGTGGCCTTTTGTATCTGTGATAGAGGTCTTGTTTTTCTTGTCGATTTATTTATTTAAATGCCTCGTTTGCTTTATGTGTCTTGTGTATTCCTGTTGCAAACCAGTCTGATGGCTAGTTACGTTTAATAGTCAGTAATTACAATCATGATTGAAAATGCTTTCCAATTACTGTGGTCCGTCTAAATCTTGGATTGTGTGTTTGCAGAGGCTCTGGAATTTCAATACAGGAAAATTTCTGAAAACATACGGAGGCCATGTGAACTCAAAGTATTGCATTGCATCTACATTTTCTCTAACGAATGGTAAGTACATTGTAAGTGGTTCTGAGGACAGCTGTGTATACATATGGGAGCTTCAGTCTCGTAAAATAGTTCAAAAGCTTGAAGGTCACACTGATACAGTTGTGTCGGTATCATGTCACCCGTCTCAAAATATGATCGCATCGGGTGCCTTTGGAAATGACAAGACAGTGAGGATTTGGACCCAGGAAGAGGACTGATTGGTTTCAAGGGAAATTAAAAATAGGTCGGTATCCATTCCTGGCAATCATTTCTTCCAATGGCAACAATGCAACCTCAGTAGGGGCCACTGGTCACAGATCCAAGCTATCCCGATGTATGAACAATTAGGGTGTGAAGAATACAGAAACTTAAACTAGTGTTGGAATATGATAATGAATTAATCTGCAGTGCTATTTATGATAAGAAAAAATGTCCATCTTCAACTAGGAATAGACCTGCCCGGTTAGTGAATTATTATTAGACTTGGGACTAGTGGTAGAAACTATGTATTATTCAGCTACATTTGATCATCTCGTGATAAGCCCCTGCTGTTGTTCCACAACCGCAAATTCTCTGGTCACTTTCCATGTATTGAGTCAGATTCTCGTCTCTTGGGATTCCATGCAGTGACAGCACATGATTTGAAAAACGATAAAAGAATTATTTTGAGGGTGAAAGGTTATTATTATTAAATAGTACACCGCGGTCCATACTGCCTTAATTTTTTTTTGTTTTTTTGTGTGTGTGTTTTTTTGTTGGGGAGTTTTTTTAGGTTTACATTTACATGCGTAATTTGAAGTTTGTGGTTCACGCGTTGCACTCTTTCATACATTAATCGCTTTTGTGAACCTATAATCAAGATTTGGTCTTAGACACTTTTTTACGTTTCATTTTGTTTGGAATGCTGCAGTCTAATATTCACGATTCTTGAGTCTTTAAACTTTTTTTAATGTTCTACTTTGTCTAGAATGCTGCAGTGTATTCAAATCCTGAGCCGCATAAATTGGCATGTTTCCTTTCATGGTACCCATCTTTTGTTTCTATGAGTAATTAAAACGTGCGTTGCACGTTGTATGATAACATATAATATAATATACAAAAACTTATTATAATAAAATAATTAATTTTGTACCATTTGGTCTGTATGCTTGTTCATAATGTTTAAATTTATAGTATGATAATCGCATACAATAAAAAGATTTATAATCATTTATGATTTTTTATAAAATATTATTTAAATAATATAATTATAAAATATTACTTTGAAGAGATAACTTATACTTGCTTTGTTTAAAATAAAATTGATCACAATAAACACTAAATATTAATCATAGAATTGAAATTAAATAATAGACTAATCGAAATTGAAGAATTAAACAATGTTGGGTAAGAAGTGAAAACAAATTTGATATTAAAAAAATTCAAATAGGAGTTACAATTTATCACACTAATTGTTTTAAAAGACGTTTGGGATAAGAATCACAATTGGTAATTTCAATTTCAAAACATTTTATTGAAATAATTGTTAAAATTAAAATTAATCACAATAAATACATATTGAATATTAATTTTGAAATTGAATTGAAATTAAATACAATAAAGACTAAATATTAATCTTGATATTGGAATTAAATAGTACATTAAAAATTATTAAATAATTATCTGTGCATGTTGCTAAAGAAATGAGGAATTTTTTATTGTTATAATAAATGAGGAATTATAAGATGTAAGGGTAAATTCAGAATTAAAATAAAAAAATAGAGATAAAGGTGGAATTTAAATATTTTACAACAGTTTCATTTTTTATATATTAGTGACGTAGACTTCGTGCAATAAAATATTGAAACGTGCCATCAATTTTGGGTTGATGTGAAATTTGCTATACAAAATTGGGGTTACTAGAAATCACGAGCGGTTTCTTCAAAAAAAAAAAAAAAGGGAAATCTAGTGGTGAGCTTTCTGTCATGTTTTGTCGTACATGTAGATTTTTCGATTTAAATGATTGATTGTAAATGGGTTTGAATTAAAGTTGCTTCGAGTTAAAATAAATTTTCTAAATTTGTCATTTTAAAATTTTCAAAATTTCCGAAACTTGGAAAAATTACATTGTCAGTGGGTAGCTAATACGTTTGGTAATCAGTAATGTGGTAGCATTTTAGTGAAACTTACGGGTTATCAAATGTGATTACTAATGAAAAATGGTACAATAAAATGAAATAATGTTATGTGTGATAGTTGCTAAACAAAAAAAGAGTATAAACTATATGGTGTCTTGAAAGGCATAAAGCTTGAAAAAACGGAAAAATCAAATTTTGAGTGTCAATATATGATAAAAATGCGACCAGTATGTGACAATGAGCAACGACGATGACACTTAAAGTACAAACTTTAAGTATAAATGTATGTACTAATTAGAGAGAGCACTTCTAATATGATGGGAAAACCTCTATTTGTTCCCCCAACCCTCCAAATCAAATAAAGTATTGAGGCCAACAACCTATTATTTCCTGGTAAAAACACCCAAATACTCTTTTCCCCTTCTTTTCTCCTTGACCTTTTCGCTGAGTTTTGATCCAGAGATATAAAATATGTGGCATAACCAATTAAGGTTGTAATTTGTTTTTCCCGCCAATTTTTTTTTTATCGCACAGTAGATTTTCTCTTACACGTACTTATTGATAGCAATAGAGTGTTTGCCAACTAAGTTAGATTATAATTTACCACACGGTATCATTTCATTGGTTTTATTTTTTTCAAAAAATCAAAAAGTAAAGTCAAGTCGCAATTGTTTATTTTTTACAAAAACAACCAATGATGTTATGTCACATATTATAATTTAGATTATAATATAAAACCTTGCCAAACACTTGTTTGTATTAAAACAAAAAAAAACAACTAGAGGCAGGCATGTGTAAAATCAAATTTTCTAAGGAGAGTACACTTCTTATGTGGTTGTATATAATTGGAGCTTGAGGGGCCCTCAAGCCCCCAAGTCCCAATCAAATATAGCTACACAGGAAATGTATTCTTTTTAAAGGGAGAGTAATACTCTCTGTAGCGAGACTCACGTGACCCTTTCTCTTCCGTGTGGTTGGTTGTACGATTATTTATGTCAGATGGGTGGAGGCCAACAATGCCACCAAGCACGTGCTGATTTTCCCTCTGGTCAATTTCACCGGATATTGACAAAATTTGTATTGAAAAATGTTTCATTAAAATTTTGAATTTTTTGGTAGACTGATAACTTGTGCAAAAAAAAAAAAAAAAAAACAAAAATGTTGTGTGGCACAAAAAGTTTTGTATTCATTAAAAGTTTTCGCCAAAAATAATACAAGTTTTTCTATAGAAATATATCGGACTTCAAATTTAGAGTCTGACCACCAATTACAGTGGGCCACGTGTATTTTAAAATACTCATCGCCCGCTGTAATTGGTGGTCGAGTTTCAAATTCGGAGTCCGATGTGTTTTTATAGCCGGATCAAAAATAATACTTCATTCATATGTAATTCTAAAGAACTAGATCTGGCTCCTTGCACAGAGTCAATCTGGTTTTTTAGAAAAGCTGCTCCATCCATCCCAGTAAGATAATCCTGTGTACTATTTTTGCTGTCCCAAAAAGATAATTCACTTATCATATTAAACATGCATTTAATTTCTTATCTTCATAATTAAATGTATCTTATTATTAATCTACATCAACGACATATTTTAAATAATTAATGAGACATGGGGTATATATGGAAAGATACAAATAAAATTTAATGTTCTACTATATTAACCGTTGATTTTTATTTGTATGAAATTAACTACTAGACTATATATCTTTATAGGACAAATAGAATATTAGTTGAATGTGTATTAGCATTTTATTTTTATTTTGAAACACAGCTCAGATGTAATATATGTAAGTGTTACTAGATGCGTGTGAACCTTTTTTTAAGCATTACAAAGAGATAACTATTGATGTTTTTGTTGCTAAAAGATAACCCAAAAATAAATTATCAAAAAAGTTACAAAAATAAGAAGTAATTTTTTTTTGTTTCTATTTTTTTTTTTTGGTGGGGGTGGGGGACACATCTTGTGTTTATCTCACATATCAACCTAATTGAATTACTTATATAGATATCGCGATAATTTGTGGTGGATGTTTAACATTATTATTCAAGTCTTTTTTTAATATTATTATTTTACACCATTTTTTTTTCATTTATTACAAAATCTCTCATCTCCATCCTACTCTTTCTTTTATCCATCTCCGACAGTACGTACCCCGTGGGTGGGCATCTCACCCCTCATGGTCTATGGGAGCTTTTTGAGATGTTCCAATTACAATGTAGGCAGAAGCGTGAATGAATATAAGGGTTCAAGAACAATTTAGTTTGTTGATTATGTGAATACTCGAATTGTAATGACATTCAACTATTCGTTAATTCATCAGAATGTCGAATAATTAGAATAATTTAAAAACATCTCAATGTTTTAATTTCGTAAATAAATACACCATCATTTTTATGATATAAATAACGGCTTAAATATGAAAATAAGATCCTAACACTGTATTAATAGGTTGAGTTGAAGCAAAAGAAACATATAATGAGCATTTTGAAATATTCCTATGTCAAATTGCACATCGAAAATTTGTCATTTGCCGGCATAAACCCATCATTATATTTTGTCATCTTCTCAATTATCCCTCGAATTTTGTATGAGCCACGGATGGCGTGTGGAGAGCCAGACAATCAGAATTTGGCTAAGCCACAATTATGTGGTAGAAAAAATTAAGACAATGTAACAATCATATATATTTTTCAAAGAAGAAGAGGAAGAAAGAAAATAAAAAACAAATAGAGCTTTTAAGACTTGTATGATCTAATGTCATGTAACTAAACGAGCTTCACGCGCTTTTAATTAAAGGTTGAGAACATTTGAAATTTTGAAAAGTAGGAATTGATTATTAAGAACGAAATCAAACTAAATTGAAAAACTATACATATTATTCAGTATACAGTTGAAATAAGTTCAAAAAATGAGGATATTAGTGAAATTTTCAAAAGCAAAAGTCTTTTTTTCTTTAATCGGAGTATGGATGATGAACTCGGTATGCAACTGCATCGCAAGTAACGGTTGGTGGTGTCGTTTGGAAATAATTCCCACCCGGGCCCCTCCACCAAAAGGAGCCCCCAAAAAAAAAAAAAAGGGTAGGGGTTAAACAGACTTTCACATACTAAGTCACCATTTTAGGGTTTTTTTTTTTTTTATTTCCTATATACTATAAGAGGCTTGAGAAAATGGTACAATTTACTTAGCAAATAGTACAATAAAATTAACAATGTGAACACTTGGCACAATTTCTCATTGTCTCCACAGTTCATTCATTTTTCCTTTCACTTTTACCACTTGTAACATTTCTTTTGCTTCTTTTTCCATGCATATTTGTTATGCATGTCTTTCTAAAACTACAATCCTCCTAGAACTTCAACCATGTTCTCAAGATTTATTTCAAGAAAAAAAAATGTTCTCAAGAATTTACAGTGGAAATTTGGATCCTCAAAAAGTTTTATGACATTCACTAACCAATAACATTTATCACTTGTGGTTTCAAATATATTTCAGTAGTTAAGATACTTGCATTTCGGGTCAAAAGTCCCCGATTTGAGTCACACGCGTCCTCTCCGAATTTCCCTTCTCTCCCATATATCCCTATGTATTAAAAAAGTAAATAACATCTAGCACTTGAGTTAGTAGTGTTATTCGTTATGCCATAGTTTTAATTACTTATAGAAATATGCACTGATTGACAACTTTGCAGTTATGATGGCTTTTATAATTTATTAATGCCAAACTTTTAGTCACAGTTTTTAGCTAATGAGTTTTTTTACATAAAAAATAGTTTACGGCTAACTTACGTGCAATGCACGTACTTACACTAGTATTTATATAAAAGAGAACCATTTCCGTGATTTCAGGATGTTATTAATTCTTTGGTTGAAAAAGGAAACTGAAATTATTATCATAATCTATATATATATATATCTCTTAATTAATTCACTTAAGTCTCAGTACCTTTTGTACCGCAATTTTCCTGTCTTTTTTATTTGGTAAATTTTACAGTAACTGTTCATTTTTCTTTAACAAAAATTTTTGTGAAAAAACTCAAAGAATACTTGAATTTGTAACTATTGGATTTAACAACTAAACCTTAACCATTTTGTCAATTTGTTTTGTTTGTTAATTTTTTTTCGCTAATAAATTAAAATATCAAATATAAAATATCAATTCTAAAATAAATTTTAATATATCATAATTCGTTAATTCATTATCTCTGTCATGTGTATTGGTGAATTTAATAATATATTTTAGTAAGTTTTTATACTCGTACAATGCACGGGTGGTTGAACTAGTTTTGATATATTTAAACTCTCAGCAGCCACCTCAGAGTTCACAATTTTTAGGGTTAAAAAATTTAGAAAGAATAAAATACGAACATTCATATACTACGATTTGGGCTCAATTTTTACATTTCAACCCATGACTCCAAAGCCTAAAATTCGGTACTGCCACATGATTTACGGTATTATGATTTTTTTTTTAGTTACAATGCAAACAAATTTTAATATATTTGCTAAATAATAAATTAGTGAGTCCAAACATTTCTTCGCTATAAAACAAAATAGATAAATTTGATCGAGCCATGTTAGAAAAGGAAAACTATATATTATGTAATTCTGTTTAAGAACGGATCAAAATAAGAGTAAAATTTGAGAAAATTTACACATAATACTCGTTTACTCAACGTAAATCTCGCAACGTTCTGTTTCCAACTCAGTAAAAATGTATAACAAACCACAAAAACTCCGTTACAGAAGAAGAAAACTAAAGAGGAAAACAGATGAGGAAGGAGGCGGTGGTGGTGGCTGCTATAACATTGGGTGCTGCCGCAATCGGCTTGGCAGTATTTTTGCGGCATTGGAAGCAGCAGAGAGAGCGGCGGTTGAGACATGCCGAAAGAATTCTTCGCAAATTTGCCAAAGATTGTGCCACTCCGGTGGCTAAACTTTGGAACATAGCCAATGATTTGGCTTCGGACATGGAGGCTGGGCTCTCTTCAGATGAAAGCCGATTAGATATGCTTGTCTCTTACATTGCCCGACTCCCCGCTGGGTATAAGTACCATTAATCATCATCTCGTCTAAAAGTATAAAAGCAGAGTAATTAATAATCTTTCATTTCATTTTTTCAAAAAAAAATAATAATAATAATAATAATAATGATAATAATAATCTTTCTTTTCAAAGTCTGCGCTGCTAATCTTTCTTTTCAAACATTTGTGTGTTCACCAGCCCCTTCTACTAACAGTTTTGATCAACTATATTGACATGGACCAATATAAGGGGCATGTGGTTAATTTTAATTGGTCTATTTGTCATCTGTTAATGGTAGAATAACCATTACCCTACTTCTTGGTGGGAGATTTTTTTTAGCACGTTAACACATAAATAATGCCCGGAAAATATACATGCACATGCAATTAGGGCTTATACATGACATCCACTTTTCATGCACGCAGACTTAGAAAATTAAGCCCGTCTAGCATTCTATTTCCATTTCAAAATAGAAAATCAATCAAATTAATCTTCAGTCACAAATTTCAATGACTCATCTCTTAATTCTTGGTGCAAATTAATTGTGATGGCAGTGAAGAGAAGGGAATACATTACGGGATAAATGTGCGAGGGACGAACTTTCTTATGATTCGAGGAAAACTACAAGGGAAGAATTTCCCTATTTCGGAATTGCAAAGAGAAGAGGTTGCAATTCCTTCAAGATCGGAAGAGCGATGGAGACTCTACCAAAGTACGCTACTAGTGATATATAAATTATGCATCCTCATAAATTTCTTTCTATTACTGCGTGTCAAACATATTTTTTACATAATTAATGTTACCAGTAGCGTAGAGTTTTCATTCATTTTGTCTGATAAGGTTCATCAACATCGATCTTCAATTAAAATAGGAACTATTTGACTTGATCGCGGTGGAGCTAGCGAAATTTATTTCAATTCATAGTGTGATAGACGGCGAGTTGGAAGGAAGAGATCAAAGGAAATTGGGATTCACAATATCACTTCCAGTAGTAGAGGAGGATGCAACACTAGTGTCAACTGCTATTAAATGGAGGAAGTTATCTGTCAATGACACAGTTTAGTCTCTGTTTACCCTTTAATAATATTTATTATTACTATATACATTTGGTTAATTAAAGTCTTGTAATTCGTTGTACTATCTAATACTGTGTACTATAGACGTGTGATTAAATATATGCAAATTGATTCAGGTCGGCAAGGAATTAACGGACGACATCAATCAAGCCCTTGAGAAGCATGGTATAGATTTGCGGGTTTTCGCACTAGTAAGTTAATTTGCTCTTAAAGTTGTTGTACTAATAAAAGATTAAATATCAAATATCTTTGCTTCATCACTTTATATTTAATTGCATTGGAAGGAGAAAAGGGAAAAATTTTTTGAAATAAAAGGAATATTTACTGATGCAGGCTAATGACACTGTTGGAGATTTGGCTGGAGGAAGATACTACAGCAGAGAAAATGTTGCTGCTATAAATTTAGGGATGGGAACTGATGTTGCTTACGTAGAATCAGTCGAAAATGTTCCAAAATGGCATGGTGGATCACCCGATTCTGGAGAAATGGTCATTAAATATTTATTAACACGAACAACATGTTTAGTACGTAGTATAGACAAAGAAGAAAAGAAGAATTAATTAAAAACATGTTAATTTATACTTGGAAAAACTTTTTGCAGGTTGTGAATATGCAATGGGGAAACTTCAATTCCTCCCATTTTCCTATTACAGAATTTGATACCTCTTTAGATGCCCAGAGCCCAAACCCTGGTAGCCAGGTGACTAACAACATTATTATTAATTAAGCATCTTTCAATCAATTGTCATTTCGAAATTTTTCCATTAATTTTACGTATAAATTTCAACCCCCTTAGTTAATTACCCTGTTGGGCTCCAGATTTTCGAAAAGCTTATTACGGGGATGCATCTAGGAGAGATTGTTAGGAGAGTCTTGCTGAAGATGGCACAAGAAACCGCTTTATTTGGAGATTCCGTACCACCTAAACTCGCAACTCCATACTTGTTGAGGTAAATTATAATATTTCATTAATTTCTATTATAAGTCAAAACTATTTTTATCCATATATTTCGTTTAACAGTTCACCAGATACGGCTGCCATGCACCAAGACACGTCGGAGGATTTCGAAGTGGTGGATGACAAACTAAGGGAAATATTCGAGGTTGAGTTTTCCTTTTCATAAATATCATCTTTGTCTATTTATACACAGTCTCTGAATTAATGATGATGTTTAAAAATGTGGACAGATTAAGAATTCTACGCCGATGGTGAGAGAAATAGTCACGGAAGTGTGCGATGTGGTAGCGGAACGAGGGGCTCGACTCGTGGGAGCCGGCATTGTGGGAATAGTTAAAAAGCTTGGAAGAATTGCAAACAAGAAAAGTGTGGTTACAATTGAAGGTGGACTATATGAACACTATAGAGTATTCAGAAATTATCTTCATAGCAGTGTATGGGAAGTGCTAGGAAGCGAACTTTCGGACAATTTGATAATAGAGAATTGCCATGGAGGAGCTGGTGCTGGTTCTATCTTCTTGGCTGCTTCTCAATCCTATGTTGCAGATTCTGATCATTAAAATTTAAGATTGTTGTTGATTACATTTTATTACGTAATTAATTAAGAATTCATGTATGTCTTCTTGTCCACGCCCTACTTTTTTTTTTTGGTCAATTTTTCAAGTTGTCCAATTTTTCCATTTTAAATTATACAAACATTAATTAGTTGTCCATAGATTCCTTTGTATATGCAGACTCGTGTTGGAAAAATCTTAATACTATATTGGCAAAGAAATCTCACGGACAATCCAATAATTCATGTACTATCATTTTGTTATACAAATGCAGTAAAAAGTCGATAAGGTGTACAGCAATTTCTTGGAACAATCACTTCACTAATATATAAATAAAATGTGGGGTATGTGTAAATGGTACAGTTTCCAACTTTTTTTTAGTACAATTAAATTATGTAGTGTGAAAATACAAGTGCACATAGATACACAGGGAAATGAGACATATTTGAAATGAACATGGGACCTGTAACTCCCAAGATCTCAACTTTAGCCCGTTAATCAAATGGGCAGGCCTCATTAGCATCCAATTTTCAATTTTGTCCCTTCATTTTTCTATTAATTTCTACTTTGTCCTTCTTATTAAATTATCCACTATTATACACTTCATTTAGTACACATATTTTGAAGTTAATACAATTGTAATGTCCATTCCACTAATTGTTTTAAATTCAGTTATATGTGTGGATACTTGTTTTTGCCAATTGCTAATAGTGTGAGATTCCAGTTATTTCATATAATAATTTAGTTCCCCATTGTTGCTTTCAACGTCTACACTAGAACAAATATAGAAAGTGGGACGAGAGTGTAAAACATTTGATTTTCAATTTTGCTACTTCCTTATTCCATTAATTCCCACTCTGCCCTTCTTATTACATTACGCACTATTCAATACGCTCCATTTAGCATCCATGTTTTGAAATTAATATAATTGTAACTACCGTTCCACTAATTTTTTAAAACTAGTATTGTATATATGTGTTGACAATTGTAATTTTTGTTTTTAATAATAAGAGCATTTTATTATCCCCTGCTCTGCTGCTTTGCGTCTGTTTGACCGGATGCTTCTGTATCCCTTTTGTTCATTTCTTGTTGTTGCACTGTTTCTTTGTTTTTAGTTTTCTTTTTTTTAAGTTCTAAAGTTTTTCTTTGTATATGGGATGGTATCCCCCAATTGTGGATACCTGTTAATATTTATGAAAATTGCTGTTTCTTTAAAAATAATAATAATAATAATAATAATAATAATAAGAGCGTTTTATACATTTCAAAAGATGGTACCCACAGAAGGGGTACCTCCCAATCCAGCACGCAGACAACAGTAAAACAAAAGGAAAAGAGAAACAGAGCAAATCAAAACAATAAAGAAAGACCAACAATCAGATGGAAAAGGAAATGAGAGAAGCGAGGCAGAAGCAAAACCCGGTTGCATCAGCGTCGACAATTGTATTTACCAGCTACTATTAGTGTGAGATTCTAATTTTTTTCCCCTTTAGATTCTAATTTTTTCCCCTTTTTTGAAAGAATATATTTCATTCATATAATAGGCCCACTCAGGAGTGGGGTAACAAGAAACATTCGGATACAATCAAACCAATGAAAGGTTAAGGGGCATTCTAATTATTTCGAATAATAATTGAATAACTTAGTTCTTTTTAGTTTCAGTGTCTCCAGTCTCCACTTGAATCAGTGTAGTAAATTATATGTTTTAAAATTAAAAATTGTATCTGTCGTTCAGGTAATTATTTTGAATTAGTGTTGTATGCACTAACAATTGTAATTTGTAATTGGCATTAGTGTGAGATTCTAATTATTCCATATAATAATTATCTTATACTCCATCCATCCCACAAAGATATGCGTGTAGTTAATTTCACACGAATTAAGAAATAATTGTTAATATAGTTGGGATAATTAATTTTACATGTATTTTCCATTTATACCTTCCTGTATCATTAATATTGAATTGCATTAGTAGGTGGTGTCGATGATTAATTAGGGATAAGACATGGAAATAAAAAATTAAATGTATGCTCCATTTAGTAAGTACAAGTCTATTTTTGTGTGGGAAAAACGAAAATAGAATACTGAACTATTTTTGTAGGACGAAGAGAGTACTACATGATAGTTTCATGTGGCTTTACTAGAGTTACCCACACACTTATATGATTTGAGTAAAGCAAAAAAGTATTTTGGGTGAAGTTTTTATTTTTTATTTTTTGTTTTGAACCGCCGTTGTCCTATTGACCTATTGTAATATTATTAATAGATACTTTGATTCTTATTACAATGTTTTGTACTTTGATAGTACTCATTTTTCCCCTTTTCTAAACAAATTTTATTTTATTATTATTATTTTTTTGTGTGTGTCTATACATGTGCAAGAACGCATGTACTCGTGCATGTTGTAAGGTTAAATTTCTAATATACCAAGTGCACCTTATATTCAGTACTCTAATCACTCATTTCATGACTGATGTAATAATATGGGCTCACTAACCGAGTGTACTCTACCCACCCATTTCATGACAGACGTAATAATTTGGGCTCACTAATCTCTCAAATAGCGCTGTTAAACCAAACCATATAAACCCCCGTCCCCACATTGATTCACACAACAATTCTCTTTTTCCCTCCAATTCTCTTTTTCCGAGACACAAATTTCCTCCAATTCCACGCAATGCTAGTAGCTAAATAGTTCTTATAAATCCTATAATTCGTAGCTGTTTCGCACTTTAATCCATCTACCTGAAGTTTCCGTTAAAAATAATTTCCCGTCACTCGACTTATGTGGTGGGAGATCATTAGTCCACCCACATACAGGTGGTCCCACCTGTATGTGGGTGGACCAATGATCTCTCCCCATATAAGCTGAGTGACAGGATATTAGTGGGAGATCATTACACGAGTTTCCGTTGCTAGAATTCTCCACTTTGCACTTCATCCATCTTCCGACAAGTTCCCAAATCGTGTTTAAAGGTAAGCATTTCCTGCACAAATTGATTATATGCAACAATAGTTTTTTTATTATTTTTTTTGGGGGATTTTGCCCAATTCAAGGTATTATTATAAGTGGCAAAGTAATTTTACTAATAATTACTGAGAACAAGTAACAATAATTTCTCATTACTAGATTTTTCACTCATACGTTATATAGAAAGATACTAAAAATTATATCTTAACATTAGTACGGAATGTTAACTAATGCATGGTTAACTATATTGAAATGCAATATTTCGATTATCATGTACTCAATATGGAATTAATGCTATTAAGTGAACTCATTAGAGATGGTAAAAAACCCTTCAAACCTGATATCCGACAGTACCCGGCCCTATTAAGACGGAGACTACCGAACTAAACGAGTAATTAGGTCGTAGATGGAATAAAGAAAATCAGCCCGACTTGAGAATGGGTCGGGAAAAATTATCATATTTTTTACTCGTATTCGTCTCGTTTAATAATTTCTTGTCAAAAATAAAATTATTTATAAAAAATTCTAATGATTTAAAAGGTAAAAAAATAATAAAACTTATCAAGAAAGTTTAGTAATTTCAGTCGCAATCATAATCCCATATTAGGGACATCGCCTGTGTTTATTATATTATCCATTAAATAAAAAATAAAAATATATTGATATGGTCTAATAAATTTGTAATTATCCGCCATGACCCGCCTCCGGTTTAAGTAGGGATGGGTACATGTATAGGGAAAAAAATTTGATGGGTAGGGTAACGGATATAGTATACATACCCCGGGCAGACCCGACCCGACCCATTGTCATTCCTAGACCTCGTGAAATAAAAAATTTCTTTATAACTATACTGTAATAAAAAATTTTGTAAACTATGAAATGTTAGTTAAACCAACCATATCTATCATATACAAAAGGAGTAATTTGATAACGACTCAATTCAAAAACATATAAAAAATAATTAAAAATTAACATGTCAATTAAAAAGTAAATAGTTTAATCAAAATTGAAAAATACTTCTTAGATAAGATATATATATTAAAAATTATAAAAAACTTTGAATATAGATAAATCCATCAAAATATTTAAGAACATAAGATATATATCTGGCATAAGATAAGATATACACATGGCATGAAATGAGTAGATGGATTACCGAGTGTAGGGTGTAACTAATGTACTAAAAAATTTTTCTTCAAGGGCACTTGTACAAATGAGTTATGTTTCTTATTTGTGGAGTATGTAAAGCAGTTTTTCTAAGGAAATTGATCGATCTCTATTTTTGAAGCCTGATGTCGGGTTGCTTTAATTTGTTAGATCTTCCGATCTATATAAGACATCAGATTCTATTTTCAGAGCCTGATAAATTTTCCTAGAAAATTTGGTATGTAAAGATATGGTAGTAGTTTAGTATTTTTGAAATATGCTCAGCAATCCAATACCAACGGACGACATTTATCTTTAACCAAAATTGAACAATAGATTAGCAAGGACCACCTTTTTCCTTCTTTTTTTCACCACTTTCTCGTTTTCCTATATTCTATACGCATTTGAAATGTTTTTCTCAGTAAAATTTGGGTTAAAATTACCAAATGTGGGTCTTTGCTGTGGTTCGAACTGTCCAGTAGTTACGATGCTTATGTTCCCGACAGAGGTCTCGTGTTCAAACTACAACTGTCATTCCCTGAATTTCCCTCCCCTCCCTTATATCCCCCTGTATTCAAGAAAAAAAAATAGTGGCGTGAAGTTGTTCCATTCTGTTCCCATTTCTCTCTTCCTATTCCACTTTTCATCCTCCTATTCCTCTTTTCTCCCCAGTTCTTCTATCGAATGGGCCTCAGTGTGTCCAATAGAATCTTATCATATACTGTATTGGACACCATACATGATGTCTAATGAACTTCATAGAAAATTTACTTTTCTCCCCACTACTAGAAGTAATCAAAACTAATAATGAGGGCAAATTTTAGGGAAAGGTGAAAACGTGGAAAAGGTCAAAGAAGGGCCAAATCTTGCCCCTTAGGTTTTCCCACCAAATTGCCTAAAATTTAGATTTTTCGCCATTTTATTATTTAGAGTATGTTTAATTAAGGGAAACCACTAGAAATGCTCCCCACCCGCCAACCTCTGGGCCAGTAGGGGGCCTTCCTTTTCAACTATGTTTTTGCTTTTTTGAATTTGAAAGTACATAATAAATAAATTTTCTAAGAAGATAGATAAGGAGTCTTACTCTCACGTGACATGAATCTAACAAAAGCAGCCCTATGTGAGGGTAAGACTCTTTAAAAAAGAGTCTTATCTATCTCTGTAGAAGGACTCCATATTAAAAGATATTGCACACAGGAAATTCCATATATTCGTGAGGTTAAGAATTAAATAGGTATTAGAATTAGGATATATTGCAAGGGAGTAGTACTCTTTGTTTATAATGTCTTGTGTAATTGGAGTAGTACTCCATTTTGCATCCATGATTTGTAGTCTTCTTATATCATAAATTTTTGGAAGGTGATTAAGATTCATATGTCTCCTTCTCACTTTGTAGCGTTTGATTTTCTATGAAATAAATTGTATCTCGAGTTTAGATTTTCAAGGATATTTTTCTCAAGGAAAAAAAACCCCATATAAAAAGAAATGGCATATATAATAAAAATTAAAAAAAAAATTCTCTTACAAGAGAATGCGTAAAACAAAATTTTTCTACTAAAAATTGTGATGTATCACATTAAGCACCAAATATGTTGTTATTGACTACGGCACGAGACTGAAACCAAAATGCTAGAAGCCAAAAAGCAATATTATTTATTAAATGGAAAACTTGACCTGAACACCTGCAGTTGTAATTAATCACTTACTGTAAAGAAGATCTCTTTGTCCAGGAAGACATCAAGTAATCCCTTCTCTTTCTCAAACTTTACAGTTGATTTTTACCCCCAATTCATCCCTACCTTCATATTTTTTTTTTTTTATTTGGGCAACATTGCCGGAATCTTTCCTTTTTTTTGGGTTTTTTCCTTTTTTATTTTTATTTTTATTTTTTTGTTTTGCTTTTTCTTTGCTTTTCCTTTTCTTTTTTCAATTGTTTCTGTTCTATTTCTTTTTCTTTTCTTTTTTCATTTTTTATTTTTCGACGACCACATTTCTCAATATTTTATTAAATTTGTAATATTTTGTTTGTAACAAAATGTGTTATATGTTAAACAATTTGTATTAGGTATATAAGAATGTTTGCTATGAGTGTAACAATATATACTACTTGAGTCACAAGTTTGGTTATATTTGTAACAAGCTATGTTATTTGTATAGAAAATTATAGATCTATAGAAAATTATGTTATGTGCGTAAGAAGGCTTCTTGTCTGTGTAACAAGCTATATTATGTGTGTAACAATCTATGTTGTTCATCAAGCTATGTTATATGCGTAACAAGGCTTGTTATACTCTTAGCAAGCTATACTATGTATGTAACAATTTATGTTATTTCTATAATATACCATGTTATGTTAATTTAAAATAGTGTAACAACATTTATTACATGAATTAAAATGTTTAACAATTTTTACTATATGAATTTAAAAAGAAAATTGAAAAAAAAATGATTAAAAAGAAAAGAGAGAAAGGAAATAAGAAGGAGAAACAAGAAAAGTAAAAATAAAGAAAAGTAAAATATAAAAAAAAAAAATTCTGGCTGACTGATGGCCGTTGGTGGGGGGTGGGTTGGGGTTGTTGGGTGTGGACGGGGGTGGGGTTCATAGGGGATGGGGGTTTAAAAAACTACCACAATTCGAACCATACCAACCCTTATATTCCCCTTCTATCAAAAATATATATACAGACGTGTGCTCTTCCGATCTTAAAAATAATAATAATAAAAATAAGACTTCAAATAGATGTGATGTACATAAACATCTATATCGGATCCACATGAGGTCCACCTCATTCATGTTTCTCATTAACATATGTTTCTTTTTTCTAAAGTATATTTATTGTTTCTTTTTTTCTTTTCTTTTCTTTTTTTTTTTTGACTGGATATACTATTTCTATTATTATGTGATTATCGTTAACAAATTCCTAAAAAATTAGAAAGAAATCATCTTTCTATCCCTCAAATTGCATTTCATTTTTATTCGTCTTACAAAAGTAGAACACTTTCCATTTAAACTGTAATTGAAATAGTAGTTTTCATCCCTTCTAAAAAAAAAATAGAAATATTAGTTTTCATACATGTCTTATTTAATAGACATTGCTTTCTTTTTTCTTTTTTTAATACAAGAGAAATATAATGAGGGAAGGGAAAAGTATGATTCGAACTCAGGACCTCCTACTCAAGATATGAGTATTTTAACCTCTACGCCAATTGTTCGAACTTCAAATCACATTTTAATACGCATTGTTATCAACAATATAAAACTATCAAAATGAAATAATTAGTAGATTAAAAGGCATACTAGAAAACATGATTCTAAAATTTGTTCTGGTAACATTAATTGATTTTTTTTAAATCTTTTTAAAAATAACTATAATTCTATTTTTATAGGATGAAGGGAGTAAAACAAAAAGCAATGAGTTAGCTTGACCAGGCTCGCAATATTAATGGATTACTTAACTTAACAATATCTTGGCAAATCACCGGACCAACAAACCCGGTATACAATTATTCCATGACCCACACTGTAATTCCGACGAAAGCGATAAGATCTCGCGGAGAAGAGAGGCATTTATTTAAGAGGTACTCGATGCCCCTTTTCTAACTATTCACCAATCGAAGGTAGTCAGTTTCAACACACAACCTGTTCCAACCGTTACCCTTAGCAAATTGGAGTCCTAAGGGGTTACACAACATCTTCGGCGTCTTCAATTCTCAACAGAGATTTCATTTGCTACTAAAAATTCCTAGGGCGGCTCCTGTTTCATCTCTAATAAATATAGCAACTGACTTCACTCCAAAATACTACGTCTGTCTTATAAAAGTAGGCCCAATTTCTATTTTAATTTGTCTCACATTATAGTCCACTTAGATAAACGAGGTTGAACAATTAATTTATTTTTTAAATAAACCCTTAAGGTATCTCCAATGCAAATGTCTAGACTTGACGTGACATAGAGGAGAGATATAAACACATAAAATTTACAAATTTCAATTTTATCTCTCTTCTTTCACTTCTTTCTTACCTTCTTTTCTCTTTATTTTCTATATTTTCTTCACAATGTCTAGGACACTTTCTACAGTTAGACATTCTCAAAGACACTGTGAAGAAAAAATAGAAAATAAAGAGACGAAAAGGTAAAAAAGTAGTGAAAGAAGAGAGAGAAAATTAAAATTTATAAATTTATGTGTCTATATATCTCTTCCACGTTACTTTAGACTAGACGTTTGCATTGGAGATGCTCTTAGTCCAACTACTAATAAATTCGTAGTACATTAAATTGAATAATAGTATATTAGAGAATTAAGTGTAAATTTTGTATTTCCATCCACATTAATTCACATTTATTAAGTCATGAGATTAGTTGATATGAACTTATTTTTATGGGACGGAGGTAGTATATATAGCAGCTGCCACTGACTCGAAATATCCGCAAGAATTTTGGTGCTTTCACCAATCCTCCATACACCTGTTTCACTATCGTGTTCAACTAGTTTTAAAGATTCCTCTATCTGAAACATATACAATTGGAACAATTTTAATAAGAAACTTCTCATTACATTTGAAAATTTTACTTGGCTTCACAAGATTTAACTTGCTTGCCATGCCCTCGCGTACATGAGTAGTCGAGACAAGATCCGTGAACAGTGGCAAAGCCAGACGCGATTAGAGGGGTGTGTCATATAATACACACAGTCAAACCCTTTAAATATTTTTTTTTTTACAAGGAGAAACTTTTTTCCCAATTTGGGCCCCCTAGCTCCGCCAGTGTGCATGAACAAGCACGTGAGCACGTGGCCAAGATACTGTTAATAGATAAAACCAATATCAACCAACATACAAAGCTCGCGTTGATGAGGTAGAACGTTTAATTTGAAGCATAAAATAAAATCATATAAAGTAATGAAACCCATTAAGCTTAAACTTTCATTAAATTCACTTAAAATTCAAACGAACACGCTATATTTGAACGAGACAATATCTAGTGATCACGAAGAAAATGTTAACCAACTTTTAATAACTCAATATTTTCTTCTTAACAAAATGATGTTTATGTGGACACCCTAGTATACTTCCAAAAGAATGAATTCATCAGTCTCGAACGGACCTGAATCGGGATCCAAGCTAGATTGGCCCACCCACCTTGCAACATCTAGCCATGATTAGTTTAGACACCTTTCCTGAAAATATGGCGTGGTAAAAATAAGAGTAATTTTCACCTTTGTGTATACCACCCTTTCATTTAAGGTAACAATGATTAATAGCTCACTTTGGGCTTCGTAAGAGAGCTCGATGCTACCACTTTACTCATATTCCTCTCTACTCTTGCTTCTGGCTCATTGTTGGGCTTCTTTATAGAGTTTGAAGTGGGCTCTCTATCATTGGTCCCTTTATTGGGGAGGGTCAATTGTCAAGTCTGTCTTCACATCAGCTCTTCCATAATCATTCCAACAACTGATATTATAACATTCCTTTATATATTCTTTATTTAATGATATCTTACTAGCCAAGTTTCTGTGGAGCGAATACGTGTTCTGTTTACAAAACTCGTGTGCTTACATTACATAAATGACACTTGATTTGAGGGAAAAATGATGTATTTCAATGTTTTGTTCAACTGGAGAAAAGTGATAAGCTTGCGGGGTCCGTAATAGAGTTCGCATTCACTCTATAGAAAAACTTATCTGACTAGAGTTACCTTATCGGTTCACGATGAACTAAGAAGACAAAAGTGGAAAAAAACAAAGTGAAAGCATAGGAGTAGGGACAAAGAAAGTATCATCTTCTAGCAGATAGCATGCAGTGGCTCTTGCCTTTTTAGCAGCAATCCCACAGCAAAAAAAGAAAAAGAAAACCAAGCAGTTTTCAAATCTATCCAGGAAAATTCGGGGAAAAGTTGTAGAGTTGTAACCTACACTTTCACTTTTACGCTCAATATGTTTCCCCTATTTCAATTTCGTGCCATATAGAGAAAGCAAGCGTGTCATATTTTCAACCCGCTTTTATACCTTTATTTTTGACTTGTTATTTGTGAAAATATCAATTTTGAAAACTATTCTAAAGATAGTTAATTACACCAAGATGTTAATGCAATTTTTTTTCCCATTAAAATTTACAATTTTAAGTAAAATAGTAAACAAGCTCCATGTCTCCTTTTCTACGCTACGACCTAGTCGTTGCTACAATTGCAGTGTCACCA
>CAVNYN010208991.1:2775-13957 GCA_963692815.1 Nyctanthes arbor-tristis
TTTTACTTTATAGCTTTACAATTAAATCTTTTCCAAGTTAGTTTAATTAAGTCTTAAATAACATCCATAACTTTTAAATTTAATTCAATTTGATCATGAAAGATTTATTACAATACGATGAGAGTTCCGTTTTTATCGTCAAGTTAAAATTAAACATTGAATATCTGATCAACTATCTAATCTAAATAAATATATCCAATTAAGACAATTATGCATGTTAAGACACTTCGACGAAATTGGCACGATTCATTTTAAAATGAAAATTAATTAACATTGTCCGTTCATTTTATTTTCTTAATTATTAAAATTAATTAACATTATCCATTCATTTTATTTTCTTAATTATCACTTTCCAGTATGATCAATATAAAACTCATATCTATATGAATTAAATTATTTTTTCTCTTAATATCTACAATACTTATATTGCTTAATGCCTAGGGTTTGATATCATTTTTCATATATTAAATTAACAATTTATGAAATTTTTTACCAACGCCTAGTTTCCTAATTATGATATCATTTTTATGCACGCTCTGAAGCTAGTTTTTATCATTAATTGTAAGGATGTTTTCTCAATTGTGGTCATTAAAAATTACATATTGTTATATGTGTGTATATCATTTTATTTATCTTATTTTTCAAAACGAGTAATGCTAATATTACAATTGGTACTTAACATCAGTTTATGTGACATTAAATGATGATGAGATAAATCAACTGGGTCACATGCACATACCATTAACTCCTCTTATCATTTAATATCATGTATTTTATCACATAAATTAGCAGTTATGATCTCCCACCAAATACCTATGTGGCGTGTCAAATAGCACATGGTATGATGTAGCTTGTTAGATAATATGCATCTAACACACGACATAGACGTGTGACAATAATAATGACACCAGACATCTGGTGATCTGCACGTAAATTGGTGCTTAGTGTCACTGATACTATTTCAAATAAAGACATCGCTGTCGGTTCCCACCGAACGAAAAAGGGGCGTACTACAAGGATCGGACCCTTATAGATAGCTGATTCTGATCTCTGATGATCAACAAGAAGTTCTATCAACAACTTCTAACTACATCGATCTGTTTCTTGCATTTTCTCTGTAAAGTTTGCCGTAAAACCAGTATTAATGACTCCAGATCTTTCATCAAGAATCCCCCCGAGGGTTCTTATCGTCTCTCGACGAACTGTTCGCAAGAACAAATTTGTCGATTTTGTAGGTACGTGCATTTCGTCTTCTCTATTAACACTAACCACTCAGTCTCGCAAAATCCTTTTCTTTCGCTAACAGTCGATCAAAATCCTTTTCTTTCGCTAACAGGGGATAAAGATTTCTTTTCTGTCATTATAATTTCTTGTAGCTCCACTACTGCATGTCCGCATCTTTTGTTATTTGGGTTCATAATTTTTTCTTCTACAAGAAATCAAGAAAGACTATTTATGAATAATTTGTTTTAACAACTATGAACAGGTGAGTATCATCTCGATTTAATAGTGAAGTATGGAGCAGCACCTGTAATCGTGCCGCGAGTCCATGGAGTCGATATGTTACTGGAGAGCTTTGAACCGATCCACGGTGTTCTTCTTTGCGAGGGGGAAGATATTGATCCATCTCTTTATGATGCAGAATTATCTGGATATTCAGAGCAAGAACTTGAAGAGATTAGACAAATGCATGCAAGTGACAGTGCCATTGACAAAGAAAAAGATTCAATTGAACTCAAACTAGTAAAGCTCTGCCTCGAAAGGAACATACCTTATTTGGGCATTTGCAGGGGATCACAGCTTCTTAATGTTGCCTGTGGAGGTACCCTTTATCAAGATATTGAGAAAGAACTCTCTGAGAAAGTTAATTCACAAGTTGTTCATATGAACTATGAAAACTACGATGGTCATCGCCATCCAATTAAGGTGTTGAGAAACACACCGGTACATAAATGGTTCAAAGATACTTTGGACGAGGAGAAAATGGAGATTGCGGTGAATAGTTATCATCATCAGGGTGTGAAGAGATTGGCTCGACGGTTTGTTCCCATGGCTTTTGCTCCTGATGGTCTGATTGAAGGATTTTATGACCCTGATGCATATAATACTGAAGAGGGCAAGTTCATTATTGGGCTACAATTTCATCCAGAAAGAATAAGAAAGCCAGAGTCTGATGATCTTGAGTTTCCAGGATGTGCAGCTCCATACCAGGTAACTTGGAATTTTGCATTTGTTGCTAGACTGCTGCTTATTGGTTCTTGACATTGTGCATCAAACATGTTTATGAGCGATCTGACATGGCTCGTTATTGTCTAGGAATTTGTAAGAGCTGTGATAGCTTATGAGAGAAAACTAGATGATGTGCCAAAGGGTCTCAGGTTTGTTCAGGGATTGGAGAAAACAAGAAAAAACATGTATGTCACTGCAGCAAGGGACAGAATTTCGGCCAAGTTGGAACTTGCTGTTGCAGCTGAATTTCTTGAGGTATCTCACTAAAGCTAATCTTCCATTTTTTATGGCATCTAATATAAATGATTCATGTCTTATGCAGGAAAATACAGTGTTGAACCCGCAGCATAACAACAGGCTGAAGCAGATGGGAGCGACGGTCAGGAATGCTTCAGTATACATCGATAGATTGAAGATAAATGATCGAAGGGAGACAGCTGCAAAAGTAATCGGGAGATTGTCGATCGAGCAATTATCTGAAATACTTTCCTTTTATGACATGATGGGTAGTATTTGCTCGGAGGCATTAGAGAGGAAGCTCAGTAACGCGGTAAATTGAGCTACTTGCAGTTGCAAGGCTGTGTAATTTGAGTCCCCAGATTTACATGTATTAACTAGTGAAAACGTGAAATGCTTTTTACCTCTGTAAAGAATGTTGCTGAGAGAAACTTGTGTAAAAATTGGAAGTATAATTAATTGCAGAAGTTAGAGCATCCACATCGGTAGAGTTTAGAGCATCCATAAACTTTGTGTTTGTGGATGGAATCCCCCGAGAAGAGTTAAAATCGCAGTTCCTGCTCCTTAGGAGGTCTCAAATAAATGACTACTCGATTCAGGGTTTTGAGAGTAAAGATTCCACTGACCTGTAAAAAGTGGGCCTAAGCCTTGGGGAAGTGGTAATACCTCTAAGAAATTATTCCATCGAATGTATTAAATTAGGTTGTTAGTAAAGTTGTTAGTTAATAACTCAAAAAATTACCTATATTTGTAGTGTTAAGAAAGTTGTTAAAAGAATCATTTTTGGTTGGTTGTTATATTTGCTGTTAACTTTAACAATAGTTTTAACAACTTTGCTAGAATTTAATGTTTTTGAAAAAATTCTTTTTTATTTATTTAATAAAATTTGACTAATAATAATTTTTGAAAATATTGAAACTCACTTAGACTTGAGTATATTTTAGTGGTTTTTTTAACACATCCAATGTGACACTTTAATAGTCGTTAAATTTAACTTATATATGTGATATTTAACAATAATTTAAATACACTTTTTACTTATATAGATAGTTAAATTTAACACGTAGATACTCTTATTCTTTAAACTCTTATTATCTTGGAAGCATATATTCAATGAAAACGAAGAATGCGTCCCGCATTATTCTAAATGTCCAGAGAGTTCACTCCACCCGATGAAGTGACAAAACTTTGGATACCAAAGTTCCTCGTTATTTTATATACTCAATTTATGTGACGTCTCTTTATTCAATAGTCCATTATTTTCTGTGGAAACAACACAAACTCCTACCATGGAGCCCGCAAAGCAAAAAACCACTAAATCACAAATGGTTTCTTTAAAAACTACTTATAGTAGTTTCTCGTGTTTTACAGCTGCGGAGAAAAATTGATCTAAGCACTTCTACCGAGATTATAATTATCTCGGGCGTAAGCATAACACAAACGTGTACAATAGTATTCAGTAAGACCCAACAGCCAGAAGAATCAACGAATAGGAAAGGATTGGATTGCACAGAAGAATAATAATAATAAAGAAACAGAGAGTGCATACAAGACATGCACAATTACCAAATGACGAACTTTGAAGAAGTGATATATCTGAACATACATTAGTTAAGCTGTTGTACCTTCTATCTAAATTTAAAAAAGTTACAGTAAAACAGATGTTATACATTTCGAGGAGAGAGGCTACAGCTCCTCTCTCTCTCTCTCTCTCTCTCTCTCTGATTCTAACAAAACCCCTTAAAAGTCCAAACATAAATTACAACAATCTACAAATTGTCCTCAGGACAGAAAATTACACAAGTAGTTCTGCAATGTCAGTACACAAAATAAGCTTTAGGAAAAGATTAACCTGATGTGAAATTTTTCAGACAAACCAAAGTGCAGCATGCCTGGTTCAGCTCACAGCCTACAACTGTACTTCATCTCATTATTGGATCGTTTTGTTTATTCTCTTATTTTCATTTTTTCCCTGCAAATATTTTTTTTCACCTCTCAGACATTCCACTACACTTTCAAACTCCCATGTTTTTCGGTTCTTCTCTCCTGCCACTGTTCTTTCATTTTTTTTTCTTTTCCTTGCTGTCCTTTTTTCCTCCTCCTTTCTTTTTCTCCCATTTTCCTTCCTGTCCTTTTTTCTTCCTTCTTTCTTTTTCCTTTCTGTCCATTTTTCCTATTTTTTATTTTTTGGGTTCAAGGACCATTCACTTTACCTGCTAGCTAACAGCAGCACAATGACATGAAAAAGAAACATCCGTCACGTTCCTGATAGATTTCAAGAGAGTAAACAGTATCAAACATAGTAGTTGGAGCCATGACAGGAGAGGTGTTGAGGTTTCATCTGCGGCAGAAGAAAAGAAAATCTGGGTGGTTCACTTGTAGCAGCTTCAGCCAATTATCAGCAGCCTGCAGGAGGGAGGTTGCCAACTGCCGCTGACATCCAGCGCTTGGAGTCCATAATGATGCCTTATATTTGTATGATGCAAGACCAAAAACTGGAAGTGAAATCCTGGGAACACCATCCATCTCACCGGGATACGTTACAACTGGAGGATGCATAGCCTCGATCTCTGAAATGAGTTGGATACGCAAGATTTAGACATACCAGCATGAGGAAGTGATCAATGAAAATGCAAAGTGTATCCCACTAACAGCTGAACACCATACTTTTCAGTGGGAAGAGCAATTAAGACCATGATGATCACAAGAGGTATCCGAGGAAAAAGAGATCGAGGGAAATCCAGCAGCCAGTAGAAAAAATCAGATATGGTGCGAGTTAATCAAAGTACATTCTAAGAGAGTTTGAGAAAGCTCTTCAAGTCAATGATAAGTAAGCTTTTAAGCTAATGATAAGTAAACTTCTATTCTAAAAAATAGTATGCAGTAGTGCTTATAAATATCCTTGTTCAAAAAAAAAAAAAAAAAAAAATGAAGTTGGTGGTGAAGAAGAAACTTGCTAAATGCAATCAATCTTGGACTACGGACTATTTGAGATAAAGAACCAACGGCCGAGGTCGTATATAAATTGGCTTGAACGTCCCCAAAAATAATACAGGAAAACAGGTGTGGGAGATAGAGCTGGAGTGAAGATGGCAAATACATGATAATGACAAGCAGTAATACTAAAGCACGTTCCATGTGATGTGTTATAGAGAGCATATTCCAGCTACCTGTCATGGGTGTGTGGAGAGAATGGAAAGTGAGGAAGCAAGCATCCAAATCATCGAGTGTTGGTCCCATTGGTATCCTGTAAATAGGATACCTACAAAGTACATATTTTACAGTGAGTCATTCATACAGTTACAAATGCATCAGCAAATTACTTAAGAAACCGCGTTAGTTTGCTACAAATGATACCAGGCCACAGAAATCCAACTGGATTGGAGTAGATCACAACTTCTGAGAGTTTTTAGTTCAGGGAAGCGTAGGGCAAGATCATATATCTGTGACAATTTCAGTGTAGAAAACATCAGATATTAGAAAAAGTGAGATATATAGTACACAACTGTTCAACTTCTCCGCCACACCCAAAAAGACCAAAAACGATGTGTTCAAAATTTCAAGAAAAACAAACCTTGTCCGCCAAAGGCTCTCGACTGTAAGGCAGGTCCCTTTCAAGATACTCAAATAGCAAGCAACCTTGTGAACTTCTAGATTCACCTTCATCACTAGAAAAACCTTCTTGAAAAGCCATATTCTGATCTGTCAAGGATAACCGGTCTATCCAAAGAGGATTATCCCTTGATTGACAATGACAACGATGTTCCCGAACTGAGTAATTCAAGCCGCCTCTATCCTGTCCGCAGTCACTGCTTCCATCACTACTAGAATCCCCAAAATTGTCACCATCACTTTCTTCACCAAGTCGCCTATTACATGATGTAAAAAGCACGACCTTTTAGAGCAATATTAACTCGCCAAAACTATAAATTAGTACACCAGTAATTCCAGAAAGCCAAAGGAGAAAACCTAATGACATTTGACATGCCCAGAATGAAAAAGTGTAAAGGTAAAACATAAACACTGTAACTGATAAAAGAAATTATTGGAAGAAATCAAGCTCCATGAGTCGGCAGAAAACTCAGAGGCCACATAATTAGCACTTCAAGATACAGATACTGATAAGATATGTAAATACTTAATTAAGCATCAACTACATCACATAGAAACAGAAAACTTGCCGTCCCAAACTCAAGAACGCATATTATTTGTGCAGAAATTATAACCATGCAAGTAAACAAAATACAGAAGAACTTGGATAGTCATGATATGGTCTCAAATTTCTTATGTAGAGTTGACAATTTTTTCTCACAAGTTGCAAAATGTGTTTCTTAATTCATAACAAAAACCTATTTGTAAACAAAATGAAAGAAGACAGCATAGCATTTAGTTATGTAGCTTTGATAGGTGTCATCAACATAAATAACCAGACATCATGAAATTACTTAACCAGGCTAGACAAGATTATTCCACCGATTTCCAACAAAGAAAGATAACTTATCATATTGTTGGAAAATTAAAAAGGCAAGTAATATATAAAGAAAAATGCAGAAAGAAGACCTTGTAAATTCTAGAAACAAAAGATAAAGTGGTTAACAAACACAAGAACAGTATTACAAGATGATTAAAAAAGTATTGCAAGGCACGTAAATGATAAAACTTAACAGCGATGCCTAGTCCACTCATGACTCCAATAGCTTCCAATTTGAATTTCTAAGTGACCACTTTCCAAAATTTCCTGGATTAAAGTGGAATTTTAATAACTGAACCCCACCCCCACCCCCCGGTTGAAGGGGGCAGTGGGAGTTTCCATGTCATATATCCACTTTTTCAGGTATTACCAAAATAATCCCAAATCAAAACAAGACTTTTGGCTGAAGAAAGCACAAGTAACCTTAACCTTCCAAAGTTGAAAGTAGTTTTGGCCTATAGCATGTAGCAATCACTTGTTAAAGAGACAACTCAGGGGAAGCGATGCAAAGGAGTGACAGCTGCAAACATTGATCTTCAACCTTCTCACATACCCATAAGGTAAGGATGTGTTTGCACAGGCAGAAAACCCACATACCCGAACATATGTCTATGGATTAATTAAGACATTATGCAAACAAATGCATCAAGCAAGCACCTCCTGGTTCTTAAACATACTTGCATACAGGAATCCTTATTGACATCCATTGAAAACAAATATTTCCATTTCTATTTATCCATATATCAAATTAATGACTTCATTTTGTGCAAGAAAATGTATTCAAAAACATCCACGACAGCATCAATGCTCAACTTGGATCATTCATTCTCATCCATCTTTTCACATGGGGAGAGTCACAAATCACAGCAGAAATCATTAGCTTTCATAACTGCATTAAACCATAGGACTAAAGATCAAAAGTTATCTTTAGCAATAAACCTAAAAATGGAGGTCCATTGCGTAGCTTGGCAATCACAACACAGTAACATTATAATAATAATAATGATGATGCAAACAGAACATGACAACTTGATCTAGTAACTGAAATCACTTGCATGAAAATGAAACACACGTCTTTCACAAAATTTCCTACTTTTTTTCCCTTAGGGCACGTAAATGGGTTTTAACCTAACCTGTTAACAGTGTCCAATATCAATTCCAATAGGAACTTATGCCGTAAATCTAGATACCTTGATTTTGCTGAACTCCTTGAATGGTCACCATACAATTGAATACCAGATAAATAGGGCACATAATATTGAATAACAGAATCACTGTCATTTAATATCAATGGCACACCAGCACCGTAAGCACTCCATTCCTTGAATGACTCCCATAAATCACCTAGCACGAAGTACGGCTGGAACTCGACATTGCATGTTTTCCATCCCCTGATAGTCGTCTGTTATTCATTTTCCACGTATTCAGTAGAATCAGTTTCAGCAAAACGTAAATAGCTAATAAACAAGACAGCACTCAATAATTTAAGCTTTTCAACTTGTTCATATGATGGCTAATAACTTAAAGCATGTTATCATACTCGTGCAACTAATCTCTATCTTTAAGATGTTGTTCCACATTTTTACCTTTCTGAAGCTGGAAATTTCCAATACCTTCACCTAACATAACAGAGAAATTATAGCAGCGATGAACAAATTCACAATTTTAACTCCAATAAACCACCCTTTAAATTTTGTTTAGCTGAAAAACAAGTTTTTTGAACTTGCTAGTGCTCCAGGGGCATAAAAATATATAAGGGAAAAGAAATTTAATCCTTCAAGGTTCTACCACCAATTACTGATTTAGAAACAAACTAATCCACATTAAAAAATGAGCGGACCCAAAGTTTTGTAAATGATGAACACTAATCAAATCACTGAGTGATTCCAACTTCAATAAAATCTGAAACGAGATAAAACAATACAAATAACAGGAGCAGCAATTGCCATGCCAAAGCAAGGTTGCTACAACAATTGAAGGATAAGGTCTCATCTTATCAGGGGAAAAAAAGAAAGAAAAATATTATTAGCACTTCGTTGATATTGCATTAAATATGGTAATGACATTAATAAAATATACCCAAAGAATCTGAAAACTTTTCAAATTAATTACTAATAATAAAGTCAAATATTAATTAAGCGCAAACTAAAAAAATGTCAATTAATTTGCAAGCAACGAAACCTTGGATAAATGTTGAGCCGGAACCGAAGGAGCGATAGACTCCAAGAACCTCTCCAGATTACACGACGGCGAGGGTTCAGATGGCGCCATCATCGGCACAGCATCTGCCAGCTTAGCTTTTTCCAGAGGCTCATCAGCTCTGCTCTGTGAACGGCCAGCAGTGACATCACTCTGAGCTCTCCGCAAGTGATCACGACTTCGGCGAGCCCTTGCTATGCTGTAAAACCGATCCTCCCCATTTCTACTCCGATTAAACTGCAATCCTGCCCCCAGCATTTCCCAAAAACCCTAATCTATCGATGTAATTATATGTCTACCTTGATAGCCCTAAAACCTCTATCTATAAAGACCTCTCTGTTTATCTATCTGCAATGCATACGGGGATTCTGTCTATTAAATTAGTAGTTTCAAACTCAATGCTACCGATTTGGGGGATAATTTTGCGGTGTTCAAAGACTACAGGAATCAAATAGACGGATTGATGTCAAAACATTATAGGAATCGAAACTGATTAAAACCGGAGCTAATTTATTCCAGATCAAGATTCTTTACAAGTTCTTTGCGAAGGGAGATGCTAACATTTGTGTGTACGTAACTTTGCATCTATTTGCACACAGAGAGAGAGAGAGAGAGAGAGAGGGGGTTTCTGAAGGAAATGTGTTAAGAAGATGGGAAAAATATTTTTTTTCCTTTATTATATTTTATTTTATTTTATTTTAGAGTGCTTCAGGTTAAAGGGTCACAACTAGACTAGAATTATCGATTAGTTAAACAAAAGGAAAATACAGATGGTGGTGTAAGGAGTTGGTGGAAGATTGAAAAGACGATTTGCCACTGAAACATATTTTTATTAAAGGTATTCATTAACACGTCATTATAGTTTAATATTAACGTCAACTCACAAATTTCATTTATCTTCTTATATCCCCTAATAGCATAGTTTTTTTGCCAAAAGCACAGTTGATTGTTCGTAATAATATGTTAATTTAACAAGAGAACAAAACAGTTCAAATACTTGTTTATATTAATAGTAACGTGCTGAAGAAAAAGATACTAATGAACACGAAAACTAAAAAGATGAAGGTTTTAAGTAGTCAAAAAGGCATAATAATAATTGCACAAATTTGACATCCAAAGTTTTCATGTTATTTAATTAATTTTCAATCCATGATTCATGATTTTATTGTAAAAGTCAAACAGTAAATTGTTTGACAAGAAATTGCCAAACGTTCTACTTAACAATCTTGTCCAACAAAAACAATAGGGTTAATTTCACAAATCGTCCCAACCTTTAAACTAAAAATCGGCTGAATTTGCAATTATTTGTTTTCAACCTTTTGGGTCCTCTTTCGCATGATAAGTCATTTTTTATGGAATCCGTCAATATTATTGTTAACTTTCTAATAAAATTACTGTTATGCTCCTTAACTTTTTAATTTTAAAAATAAAAGATTTAAAAATATTAAAAATAAAAAAATTAAAAAACCCATCCCTCCCCCAGCCCAAGAACAGCCGCAAAAATGCTGCTATTTTTTGATAGCTAAAAAAAAAGGGGTGGATCCCCTCATAAGTGCTGCCAGAAAACAGCAGCACGTGGGGAGCCCCTTTCCCCCCAAATTTTGTGTCGAAACAAGGAAGACTCCCCTATTGTGCTGTCATTTCTGGTAGCAGTTTTGCTGTTAAAAATGACAGTAAATCCACTATCTTTTTGGCCGCTGGAAATTGTAGTATTCCAGCTGCCATTATTGAGAGTGTGAGGTGTGATTTTTTTAATTTTTTTAAATTTTTTATTTTTAAAATTAAAAAAATTAAAGGGTATAATATTAATTTTATTGAAAAGTTAACGACAATATTGACAGAATCCTTCAAAAAATATATATAGTGTGAATTTATGAAGAGTTAGAGACCTAAGAGGAGAGAAAAAAAGTTGAGGACTCAGCTACTTTTTAACTCATATGTCGGGACGATTTGTGAAATTAACCCAAACAATAATAACTTCTTTAAAATTAAATTGAAGAGAAATATTGACCACCTAATTAATGCTAAAATTTTCAATATAAAACA
>CAVNYN010209001.1:1077-33548 GCA_963692815.1 Nyctanthes arbor-tristis
CCCCCCCCCCCCCCCCCCCCCCCCCCCCCCCCCCCCCCCCCCCCCCCCCCCCCCCCCCCCCCCCCCCCCCCCCCCCCCCCCCCCCCCCCCCCCCCCCCCCCCCCCCCGCGACAAAGCATTCCTGTTTTCAATTTTTAATTTGACTGACATTTCACTCTTTGAACACTGTTTCTATCTAAACATTTTGTCAACTTAGTTAATACAATGTGCAGACTTGTTTATTTGCCATTTATTCTACTTGTTCAAAGGAATGTCTGGAGAAATAAGTACTTTTCATGGCAGAAAATTTTGGCCGTCATCAAAGTATGTAAATTGTAATTAACGGGAATTTGCCAATAAATATAAGAAGAAAGTTATTACAGATAATTTTTAAAAAATCAGCAATAATTTAGAGTCATCACACACTGAAATTAATATATGTAGCAAAAAATGTAGTGTGAATATAATTAGCTATTGCGAATATATATATATTGACAATATTCTAGTAATATCGATTAGTTTTTTGTGGGCAGATGATAATCTCATTCAAGCAACCAATAAAAAACAAAGTAACCGCCCCCATGGCAATTGTCCCACGATTGTCATTCATTCTCTGCATCATGCCATAAAAGAACCAACAGAGAGTAAGAACGATACTCACAGATATAATACCAATTTCAGAGAGGAATGGACCTAAATATTATCTTCTACCACCATTCCATCGTATGTACATCACCACCACAACCACCACCTTCAACAACACCATTCTCGACAGCCTTTTACAAAACAACTTCATGATCTCTTCTAAAAACTTCTCCACCCCATCCAACCCTTCACTCACAAGTCACAGCACCACCACTTAAAAGCCACCGCCACCGCCACCGCCAGTTCGAGATATAGTGGACCTAGTGGTGGAGGTTGGTGGTGATCTAATGAACATTAATGTATACAATCTGGATAAAGATAGAAAGCAAATTTTAAATCAAACGCTATATACATTTTGGTGATAAAGGAACTAAAGTAGCATATTTTCATGATAATTTCAAAAGTTGTAAATCGCCATGCTTGCAATTTACCTCAACTTTCTATTGACTAACTAGTAACTAAGGGAATTATTAGGTACAAAACCGGGGGCCGGCCCGCAGACGTGTGCTCTTCCGATCTGGGCTTGAAGGCATGCATCAACTTTGAATAGAGAAAAGCACATCAATTAAAAAAAAAAGCCTCCTTGCCCACTTGCATACCAACTTGCATATTTCTTGTGTTCAACCAACTCAACATCTTTTATTGTGTGAAAATGAAATCCTAAATAAATATATAATAACAAGTTGGGATTTCTTTTTTCTTTTTATTTTTCCCTTGGTGACAAGTTGGGATGGTAGGTGTCGGTTCTTCTGTCCAACCACTTTTTGTTTCCTTAAAATAGCGTTATAGGATTCCAACTTTTAAGCAAATATGCCCTACTACTCAAGAAACTCATCAATGCACTTCCGATGAAACTTCTCTTTCGTCTCAATATACATATTTATATCACGGAGATCTGTTAAGCAAGCAATGTAATGGATATATATGTATTCACGTTAAAAAAGTATGCACTTGCGATACTATTGGTCAAATGAATAAGTCCTTGTAACATTTTTTAAGCAGTATTCTATATTATCCTTTAAGTTCAAAAAGTACAAACTGAATTATGTTTTATTATGTACTAAAATCATGAGCGTACAACAAGACTATTAATACAAGCATGTCAATTTTATGATATCTCTTTTTTTAGTACCAAAAATTTTTGAGCAATTGTGGTTCGAATTGTAGTATAGCGGATAGGTACTTATGTTTTAGGCGAGAGTTTCTGAGTTCGAACCACACCTGCCCCTCCCCTAATTAATTTCCTCCCCATCCCTATATCCCGTTTGTATTAAAAAAAAAATTGAGCATTTTCCTCTTGAAATAGAAAGCATATTTCTTTGCAAAGGGCTTAATTGACAAGTAGCATCATCGACAAAATAACTGGTGAACATGACCTTAAGTTGCAAACCCTACTTAACTAGTTGAACAAGATCATACCAATTTCTTCTTGGGATCACCAATTAATATAGCCAAAATCATGAAGAATATTTTCGAAATTAATTTATTATTAAAGGGAAACTATGTGGCTTGAATTCAGGGCATTCGAGAGGTCGAACTATTGGTGCCACTTCCAAAACAAATTATTCGGATTAAAAATGATAAAAAAATTTAACCGACATTTATAAAGTCACCTTGTGTCCGTGAACGATGTACAAAATACAGCAAAAGAAGAAATATTCCTCATAAAACATAAACAACTTTAAGAGAATTTACTGATTTTTTGCCAAATGTTCTGAGATCTGAGCCAGTGACTGCAGGTTACATCGGACAATTGTATCAACAAAAGCACACGTCTCCTCCTTCGTGTTGCCCTGAGGTATATCAACAATGTAGGACTCGATCACGGTTGTCCGTGTTTCCATCGCCGATGTCGCATTCTCTAGTAGTCGACATGTCTCATGAAGTGTCGTGACGGACCGATAATTATGCAACCTATGGTCACCCCCCACAACGCTAAAACTCATCACATGTCTTTCATCATCCAAGATTTCTAGTCTCTCGATACTCGAAGCCGCCGGCAGGCCTGAGATTACGTGCACCTCCCGTAGCGTCCCGACGTTGCCATCTCCGACGAGGACTCTACAGCTCTTGACAAAGTGCTTATACGCTTGTGGGGTATCAAAGCAACGGACGACGGACCACACAGTCTCGACCGACGCATCGATCGTTTGCACGACCGACGAGCAACAATGGTTCGGCCCCACCTCGTGAGTGTGGTGGCGCAAGACATGATCGGGCGCCGAGACATAGCTTGTCAGGGCCGGAACAGCGCGCGTTGGATGGGCTTGTTTGTGGTGGAAGTTGAGAGTGGTGGCATAGTTGATAGGGTTGATTCTTTGGAGGTGAAGAGAAGAAGACATTTTGTTTTGAGAATTTTGGTTCTTCTTAGAAAGAAAGGGGTAATGAATGTGGATTGAGTTTGGAAGATATAACACAAAGTATAGAAATATTATTTTGTCTAGTTGTAATAGTTTGCTATCTCCTTGGAAAAAAGAAAAGCAAGTAGGGGTTATGTTTAACGGGCTTCCGCCGGACTAAGTGCAAGTGGATGGCCAACTTGTATTAACATTCGATGCGACTTTCGTCTTGATGCTATTGATAGCCGACGCGTCAAACGTGACGCTAAAGTTCCGATTTATAATTTTATAAATTAAGGTGATGAAGTACGTACAAAATGTATAATTGACCGATTGTTGTTAAAACAAACAACTTTTGAAATTCAAATTCGAATTTGTTTAAAATGTAAATAAATCTATAGTTTTTTAGACAAGATAGTCCTTGTTTAGTTTGATTTAAAATTTTCAAGAAAGCTGATTGATCAATTAAATTTCATTTTCAATAAAGCTTTATATCTACATTTATCGATAATCCTGTCTCGCTTCTCTACTATACAATTATTATTTATTGTACTATTCTTCTTCTTGTTCTCGAACGAGCTATTCTAGTTCTAGTATTAATTGTAATAATAATATATCTAGCTCTGTTTTATGTGAGAAGTTCATACTTTAACGTGTTGAAGTGTTACGTTCATTCTTGCTACGGTAAGATTCTTGTATTCACGAAGCTATAACGGCTATATTACAATTTACAACAAATGATACTATATATCATGTTGCAAGACAAGAGAAACTAGAAGCTTTTTACTACCACTATGTGGTAGGGTGTAGGTAGGGTTGTGTCATTCTTTGTTGGGGCACACCCCATTTTGATAAAAAAAATATTTTTTGGCCATACAAAAATTACAAAAAACTAATATACAAATTAGTATTAATTTACATTTTTAGCACACCTCGATATCGACGGTTAGCTCCACCCACTAGTGGGTGATGTTGGCTTTTCATTGTAGTTTACGTATCATTGCGTGCAACATTCAAAATCTCCTAATTCCATATTTATTACTCTTTTCGTTCTACAAAAATAGTCTTATATACTTTATACTATTTTAGTCCCTCCTAACAAGATAGTTCATATTGTGTATGTCTTTAATTTTTCATTTATATATATATATACCCCAATTAATATATCTTGTTATTATTTAAACAATTAACGAGACATAAATGTATATATAGAAAAATACAAGTAAAATTAAATATTTCAACTATATTAACCATCATTATCTTATTATCATGTGCAAAAATTTGTGGGACGGAAGGAGTAATATAGTTTAGTAGAAGTTGCTAATGCTATCTAATTGACATGTTTTTCATATGCAATTTTATCTGATCCTAAAAGACCACTTGGGGAAACAATATCGAACCTTTAAACCGTGAACCTTTTGATTCGCCATTCACCAACAATGGCTAACGAGGAAACTTTAAACCCTGGTTTTGCTATCGAACCAAAGATGGTTTGATGGTGCGATTGGGGATACGTTAAAGATGATGGGTCAAATTGCCTATTTCGAAAATTTAAGACCTATACACAATTTTTGTTGAAGATCACCAAAATTTCAAACAAAATGCGGTTTCTATTCTCTTTTTCAAAAATATTTTTTTTTAAAATGACAAACGGAACTCATTTTCAATTTAGAAGAAATAGAAAGCTCAAAACATTTTTGAAGATGAAAATAGAAAAATGAAACACAACGAAAATAAAACACAAACACAACTTATCTTCAGAAGCTCGGTAAATTTCAATTCAATTTGAGAAACTTGAAATGGCAGTGGTTATTGAAACTAAGAGTCATTTTATTATGATTATGATTTCAAAATCGATAACTAAACCATGATAACCTAATTATCAAGTTATTTTGAACTAATAATTGTAGGACCAAATTTTTGAAGGAAAAGAATATCCATTTGGCTGGCTCTCTCTCCCCGGCTTCCCACTTCTCTCTCTCTCTTTTATCCTGCAAGGTTTAATGTAGGATCAAATTTTTGAAGGAAAAGATCCATTTGGACAAGTGGCTAAGTTCAAGTAGATGGCCAACTTGCATTAACATCCTATGCGAATTTCGTCTTGATGCTATTGATAGCCGGCTCGTCAAACATGATGCTAAAGTTTCGATTTATCAATTTATAAATTAAGGTGATGAACTAGGTACAGAATATAAAATTGGCCGATTGTTGTTAAAACAAACAACTTTTGAAATTCGAATTCGTATAAATTGTAAATAAATCTATAGTTTTCTAAACAAGATAGTCCTTGTTTACTTTGATTTAAAATTTTCACGAAAGGTGATTGATCAATTAAATTTCATTTTCAATAAAGCTTTATATCTACATTTATCGATAATCTTTTCTTGCTTCTTTGGTATATAATTATTATTTATCACTAGTCTTCTTCTTCTTCTCGAAAGAGCTATTCTATAATTTTAGTATTAATTGTAATAATATATATATTGTTCTGTTTTATCCGAGAAGTTCGTATTATAACATGCTGAAGTTTTACGTTCATTCATGTGGTTGCAACATGCTATGGTAAGATTCTTGTATTCATGAACTATAACGGCTCCATTACAACAAATGATACGATCATGTTTCAACACAAGAGAAACTTATTACAACCACTATGTGGTGGGTGATGCTGGCTTTTCATTATAGTTGATGTATCATTATGTGGAACATTCAATTTCTGCTAAGTGCATATTTATTATTATTTCCATCCTACAAAAATAGTCTTATATATTGTATATTAATTTAGTCTATCTTGAAACAATAGTAAATATTTTACACGTCTTTAATTTTTTTTGAAGTACAATTACAGTCCGTATCATGGCATTACAAGTGCATATAGACATATATTATTCTGAAACATAGCGCACAGAAATCAACAATACAAACCCTATACAGGGGACTACAAGAAATCAATCAAACTCATATACATGAGACAAAAAACTACATACAAAATGTAGACAAATCCCCACATAGAGAAATCATACCTAGGACCTCTATATCCTAGGGCCTTAACCTTAGCTCTCTAACTAAATGGGCTAAGGCCTCATTGGCCTCATGTCTTTAATTTTTTCATTTCTATATATTCCCAATTAATACATCTTTTTACTATTCAAACAATTAACGGAACATAAGTGTATGTATAGAAAAATACAAGTAATGCACGCACAAGCTGCAATTATTAGAGATTGGTTGGTTCTGCGTGCTCAGATTGCACTTATTAGAGGTTGGTTGGTTCTGCGTACTCAGATTGCAGCAGTAGGGTTTGTTTGGTATGCCTCATGCTCGTTTGCTATGGCGTTTTTATAAAGTGAGGATTGGCTGAGATATGGGTTTTCCAGAGTCCATCTTCAAGACGGTTTTGAGCACCCGACCTGTCTGTTTTCGAGATGGTTTCGATTTTGTTCTTATTATCATTTCCTTGCGGTCACATGGTGTGCTAGCTGCGTGCTCTTTTAATATTCATTAGTGTGTATGATGGGGTGTCTTGGGCCCAAGATTCTTATTTGGTGATTGGCGTATTTGACCGAACAAGATATGACTTTGGCTAGGTCTGGCATTCGGCCTCTTTTCCGGTGATGTATTGACCTGATGAGGCCTTGGGAGGCCTACCTGATAAGATAGAGCCTTGGGATCAACCTCTTAAGGAGTTTAGAGTTTATTGGCCTGATAAGGCCATGTTGGGGCCATCTAATAAGATTGGGCTTTGGAACTCAACTTTCTGAAGAAACTTAGAGTTTATTGTTTTTACGAGTTAATAAGATCGGTCGTGATCTGAAAAGATCACTAGGTGAGACAATCTGAAGATATTGTTTTTCCTGTTAGATTGCTTTTACGAGCTGATAAGGGCATTTGATCTTACGACCTCGTAAGGTCGGCATGATTGTTTTTACGACCTGATGAGATTGGTTTTACGAACTGATAAGGTCTCAAGATTGTTTTTACAATCTGATGAGATTGGTCTTACAACCTAATAAGGTACCGGTCTTAAGACCTGATGAGGTTGGTGGTCCCTCATCAGGTCTTATGACCTAACAAGGTTGGTCCTACGACTTGATAAGGTCAGCTGGATTGGTCTTGCAATCTGGTGAGGTTGGTTGGTTGGTTGGTATTACAACCTGATAAGATCAGCCTGTTGGTCTTACGACCTGACAAGGTTGGTCTTGCAACCTAATAAGATTGGTTGGTTGGTCTTACAACCTAATAAGGTCGGCCGGATTGTTTTCAACCTAATAAGGTTGGTTGGTTGTTCTTACGACCTGATAAGGTCGGTCGGCTTCTCATTCTCTGCTGGTCCGAAACTCCATTCAACAACTAACAGACCCGACTCACCAGTGCAGACCACACTGCGGCATATCACAATCTGAAGATAATTGGTATAGTATGAGTTTTTATCACGCTAGGACCATCTTTCCATTGCAATCTAGATTTCTTGTATTTTCTCAAGGAAACGCCAATAGCTTTCTGATCAGGTTCCCATCGGAAGAGCGTCGTGTCAATTGATGTGTGCGCAAGTTGCACTTATCAAAGATTGGTTAGTCTTGCGTGCTCAGATTGCACTTATCAGAGGTTGGTTGGTTCTGCGTGCTCAGATTCCGATCTGGGTTTCGCTGTTGCTCCTCATGCTTGTTTGCTATGGCGTTTTCATAAGGTGAGGATGGGCTGAGATCTGGGTTACTCAGAGTCTGTCTTCAAGACGGTTTTGACCACCCGACCTCTCCGTCTTAAAGATGGTTTTGACCACACGACCATCCTACTAGAGGTGGGTATCAACAAGTAAAATTAATGTTTCAACTCTATTAACCATCATTATCTTATTATTATGTATGAAAATAACTACCGGAATATCTTTGTGAGATGGAGGAGAGTACATATGTAGTATAGTTGCAAAGAAGTTGCTACTTTGGCATGTTTTTCATATTCAATTTTATCTGATCCCAAAAGAACCACTTCGGGGAAACAATTAACCGAACAATTGTGTTACTTTTGGTTATTATAATTCTATTATCATGGACGTGAAAGTTAACATCCCACCAAATTTTGTATGTCCTTTTCTAAAACAATGGAAATATGTCGGCTTTCATATTTTCAGAAACACATTTGGAAAAAATGAAAATTTTTGTAAGGAAAATAGAAAACCCAAAAAAGTCGTTTTAGCCTTAACCAATGCCACTTTGCCTGACATGACAGCGCCACCAATAGCAAACTCTGTTTACGAACCAGACTTGGTTCACGCTTTAGAACCTTTTGATTCGCCATTCACCAACAATGGTTAACCCGGAAATTTCAAACCGTGGTTTTGACGGTGCGGTTGGGGATAGGTAAGATGATGGGTAATTGCCTATTTCGAAAATTTAACATCCATGCACAATGTTTGTTGAAGATTTCGAAAATTTCAAATCAAATGCGTTTTCTAAATTTCTCTTTTCAAAAATTTAGTTTTTTAAAATGACAAATCGAACTCATTTTCAATTTTTAGATATAGAAAAAACATTTTTGAAGATGAAAACAGAAAAATGAAACACAAACGCAACTTATCTTAAGAAGTTAAGAAAATTTCAATTCAATTTCAGAAACTTGAAATGGCAGTAGTTATTGAAACTAAGTCATTATATTATGATTCTGATTTCAAAATCGATAAACAAACCATAATAACCTATACTGTAGGATCAAATTTTTGAAGGAAAAGACCCATATGGGTGGCTCTCTCTCTCTCTCTCTCTCTCTCTCTCTTATCCTGCGAGGTTTAAAGTAGGACGGAGTCTTGTGATAATATCTTGTCTAATACTTCCAACCTGTTTTATGGCAAAGCCTCAGTCGCCCAAATCATTTACTATGTAATGTAATCTGTATCAGTCTGAAATGGCAAAGCAATATGAAACAGAGGCATGATTTTGATTTTTGCATTACAGTCCCGTCTGAGTTTCTTGCAAACTTGTTTCAAACTACGACATCAGAATGCAACGGTAGGAAGATCAGCTAATGAGCTCAGGAATCATTCACACATATTATTCATCTATTTACAGAAAGTAATGAAGACAAAGCAGGGAAACAATTATCATTTTTCACTGATGACGATGTAATAATTTTAAGGCAAAAGCATACATCAAATAGCAGCTATACAAGAAGACAACGCTTAAGAGAAATTCCAACTAAGCTAACTCTCTTACTCCAAAAATTTGCCGAGAATCAGCTTCAAGGCGATCACCCAGATAAGCAAAAAAAAGTTGGTACAGAAAGAATATTGAAACATGTTAAGATGAGTATCGATCTCCCTTCATTTCGAAACAGACCCTGTTTCTTATAAGAGACTTGCAAAATAAATAAATAAATAAATCTGTAACACTTAGGTATAACTCCTTGTATATTGTTGCAAGCAACAAAAGCTTGATCACCATGGATGAGCCTAAAGTGCCACGTCTGACTGCAGATCAAGAAATAGATCATCCAGCGTGAAATCAAGATCCTCTGGTCTTCCTGGCTTAAGGAAATCAAAGCCATAATCATCTGCATATGGGGCTTGTTCCACATTAAGTGAACCAACAACCTCCTTCGCGTCTGACTGGCCCCGTAGTTCTGGTGTTTGCATTACGCCATATGAGGGGTTTCCTGATTGACCACCGTTTGGTTCCAATCCATTCTTACGCTCTAATGTGTTGTAATTGCTGGAATCCAACGCAGTCAATAACTCGTCCACATCAAACATTTCATCCCAGCAGAAGCTCTCTAATAGATTCAGCCCCGGAATGGACCCTTCATTCAGATGAGGAGGGTGTTCCTTTGAATCGAACCTGCTATTTTCACGTTCAATGTTTTCTAGGTCTCGAGGAGGTTCCTCCCTTATCTCCTCTTTCACAGGTCCCTTCTTTATTTCTGGCTCCATTGTACAGCCAGTCTCGCTGAGCAATGAAGACCCATTGTTTGCAGTCCTTGAATCTTCCTCTACAACTTCATCTTTCACCATGGGAGCATCAGGCTTGAGTCCCATGTGTTCTGCCAAACAAACATCAGAGACGCTGGATGATGTGGAATTGGATGTCGATGTAGTAGGCAATGAACGGGTCACTTTTGTCAACTCATTTGCTGTATTGGAAGTGGGAAAATTAAGCCGAGCACAAGGGCCATACAATGCCTTTGCTGCCTCATCATAGGCAAGAGCAGCTTCAATCGCGTCGCTAAATGTACCCAACCATAGCCTGTTTCCCCGGTGCGGCTCTCTAATCTCAGCAACCCATTTACCCCATGTCCTCTGACGCACACCTCTGTAATTGCAACGAGAATTTTCAGGACCTCCTTTACCTTTCATACATCCTTTCTTTGATCCCTTGGCAGGAGCTTTACGTGCCACCTTTCCTTCATCATTGCGAGAATAGAGTTTAGTGTTGTATTCTTTCCACTTTGCTAGTGTCTCTGCTATGCTTTTTGATCCATCCTTCCTGCTTCTTGACTTCCTCTTTCTAGTGAAGTCCACGGGTTGAGAAACAGGGTGAGGGTTAGCAAATTGATCCAATAGTGCCATCCTTGTACTTCTGTAAAACAAAGATAGATGTTCAGTAACCTTTTTCATGTGAAATAACGGTTATAGATTCAATGTGGCACATATAATCTCCAAGATCAACCAAAAAGACAATTATCCTTCAGAATATCAATCACAGTATTATATCAAGACTGCTAACCACAGATGAAAAAGAACAAAAACAAAAATCGATGGTGGAAGAGACACTAATTCACGTCCCCAAGGTCGGATCAGCTAAACAGTGTTTAAGTGAAATAATTTCGAACACAAAACCTGGTTTCACGTCCAAACTTGTGTTGAAACACAAAGCTAATGCCTATACTAAGGAGGACCCTCTCCCCAAAATCCCAATTGAGTATTGTAAATGACAGCAAAAATAGTCCTAAACTGATCTCTGAAGCTATTGGCAGATCCAACATGCTAATAGAAATTCAAAATCATATCAGTTTTTGCCCAAATGCTAAAACCATTATCAAACAAGGGGAAATATGTCATATTGTTCTCGTATCTTCATCGGTACAGCTCTATAACAAGAAACCCATCGATACCACCCATATCTTTACAGGAAACCTTACTTAAGAGGAAAACCAATTTTCTTCGTGTCCAACAAAATGAAAGAAATCAAACTATCAATTCACTTCGCTAAACTCAATACCCCTCAAACACTTCACTGAAACCCAGATCGGTTTCAAAAAATATGTTCCTCACCACAATGCCTCCCCCCCCCCAAAAAAAAAAAAAACCCTCTTTTTCTTTTTCACCTTCAAGCCAAAGTCAATACCTAATTCAGAGACCCTCTATGCTAAAATCTCCAAAAACAGGGCAGAAGGAACAATTTTGAAAAGGGAAAAAATAAAATACATAGAAAAAGTTAAACGACAAAACAGGAAGTGAAAAGAAACGAAAAGCCCACAAAGGGAAAATTGCAAATAAGAAGATGAAGTATCCAACATACCTTTGAATAATTTCACTTGATATGACAGAATTTTCAAATAGCCCTTGGTCAATCGACGAATACAGTGTGCCTTCCACGAATCCCTAGTAGCTTACTCCTCTTTACTTTCCTTCACAAGTTCCCTTTTCCGTGTAGTTCCGAGAGTAGTGGTTTTGTTTTTGCAGAGCTTTCGAATAAGTGAATGAGTGAACGCAAGACGTAAAAACTCAATTCAAAACAGCTGCGGCGATACTTATAGGCTCCTCTAGATATTTCGGCTGTCTATTTTTATAATAATATTAGATGAAAGCCCCTTGCTAAGCAATGACGTGGCGAATTCTTAGCCATGTATGGTACTAGGATTTAATTAATTGGAGGTGACACGAAGCTTCCCAAACCACACGTTTTGGTTGCACTGTTTACTTGGTAGCCAAGTAATTTCCCTGTTGGTCCTTGCTTTTTCTTTCCTCTGTTTAATTAGGGTAACTTTCATCCACATCCCAATATTTCCACTCATTTACACTTTCATCCCTATCCTTTAAATCTGGACCAACAGACCCTAATGTTTGAAAAATTGGTGTTTCCCATCCAAATAGATGAATTTCTTTCCAGGATCAGTTACCAATCACAGAGGGATTCTATTATAACTGGAATCAAATTTTAAATTAATGTTATGTTAAATTGCAAACAGGTGTCATTGTTTACAAAATGAATTTTTTTTTAAATTATGCACACATGTCATTTTTTTCTGTGATTATATTATTATTATATGGCTGTGTCACTTTTATGTGTTTATTACAAATGACATGAATTTCAAAATTTACTTTTAATTATGATAAAAGGATCATATGTTTATTAGTTGCCAAATGGACCCTAACATTCATTAAATAGAATAAATCCATCCATCTGTATGAGCAGTGCTGATTTTTCAAAGGTTGGGAGATTCGTTAGTCCAGAATTAAAGTTTTAGAATGAAAATACACATTGATGTAAAAAGTTGGGGTTGTTTGGCTGTAATTAAGCCTCCTATTTATGCCATTTCCTTGCGGGCCGCCAACACTTGCTGCGAAGCATAGAGAGAAGTGGAGAATGCCAAAATTCCTCCTCTCTCTTCCCTTCCTGCCTTGGGGATGGAGAACAATGATTTTATATTTTATATATACATATAATTTATTTTGCCATTAATTGTATTTTGCTATTATTTTATTTTATAATAAAAGATGAAATTTTATATTTTTTTATTTTATATATACATATAATTTATTTTATATATACATATAATATGTTATTTATTATTCATTAGTATTTTCTATATTTATTCTATTAATTTTTAGGATTTTTTAAAGATTTAATATTTCTTTAAAATTCTAACAGTTGATAGACAAATTTCAAGTGTTATATTATTAGGTCTTCTTTCTCATTTCGATTAAGTGCCTACTCGTAAGGTTGATGATATAATAATAAAATTAAATTAAAACATTATCAAAACTTTTACTTTAATTCAATATTATAAACAACAAGCCTTAAAACCTATGGCTATATGTTTAGTATATTATTAGTTACTTTATTTTTTGGAAAAAATATATATTGGTAAAAGTTTAAGTTGAAAGGATACAATAGTAATAATATTTGATGGTGATGATGATTTAGAAAAAAAATTTAGAACAAAAATTTAAATTGAGGGGATACAATAGTAATAATATTTTATAGTTTCACAAAAAAAATATTTGTTGATGATGATTTAGAACAAAAATAAAAAATTTTCAAAATTATTTTTATAATAGAAAGTGGTTAAAAATTAATATTATGGGTAAATCATATAGAATTTATCCTTTATTTTAATACTACTTTCCTTGGGTCTTTTGTAATAGGAGGCCGTATACATTAAATTTTTTAGAATAAATTAATGAAATAGTGATTTCTTTAAAGAATTTATGAGGAAATGTGAAAAATAATTTTTTAAAGAATATGTAATGGAGAATGAATGTAGAAAAGAATTCATTACGATAATCTACACCCTAATATACATCAACTAGCAGAATGTGGGTGTAGAGTAGTTCTAAGTATATAAATTTCGTATGCTCTCTTTTCTATAGTTTTTTGGTTTCCATACTCTATATGAAATTAATTATGTTAAAAAAATTCTTCATTCTTATTTTCATTACTTAAGAATATTGTTATTATACGTTTTAATTTGATTCTGTTTATGTATATTACTAAAATATATATGTGAGTGATTAGTACGCACTAAAATTGTAATTATTTAGTTTTTCAAATCACCACACATTTTTTCCTACTAATTATTCTATTTTGTGCAAAACACGGTATAAAACTAGTCCACAAAACAAGATGACAGGAGCAGGCAGAATCAACTTACACAAGTTATTATTGGGATTCATCAAAGTTAGAAAATTGTCTCCAAAATGCTCAAAATTGAGTTTACTCCAATTTTACCATATGGATCACATAAACAAACCACACTAGATAGGGAGACTAAGGGTTGTTTGAACCTCTTTTATTTTTTGTCTTTATAAATTCACCTATCATGATTTGACTATTGATTTGACAACTACTCAACAATCATCACCCATTTCAAACTTCAATTAAATCCCCACAATTCATTTCCACTCATTATAAATTCCTTTTATAAATCGAAAAAATAAAGAGCCTGGTGAGGAAAACCACAACTACGGCGAACACCACCAAAATGCCCAGAATTTCACGGTCAGAAAAGGTCCGCCCAGCAGCAATAAACGGTTGATCCGATGGGCGGAAGAAGTACAGGAAGGCCCAGGCGGCGAGCAGCGCTAGCAAAACTAGTAGTGTGAGAGGATGCGAAAGTAGAGAAAGTGCGAGGGACAACGCAATTAGAGAAATATAGTTGACCCGGAAGTAGGAGAAGTTGTTACGAATAAAGGGAGGCGGCGTCGGAGAGGGAATCAGGATGGGAGAAGGAGGAGCGGTCGAGTAGCTCCGACCACGGGCGGCGTTGCGCGAGACCTTGCCTAAGGGTGGCAGAGAGACGGGAGTGAAATCGGCTAAAGGCTGGAGTGGCGACGGCGGCATCGGATTCCAGTTGCTGGTTCGGGATCATTGCCGGAGAAGCGGCCATTAAAATGAGTAGAGAAACGTTCAAAGCAGATATTATATGATTATGGCCGGCCGGAACTCGGAAGCAGCAAGCAGGTCAGTCGTTTTGGAACTAGTCCCTATGGTTTTTTGCAATTTTTTAATTTTATTAAAATGCCGTCTATAAAAATAGTTATATATTTCCTTTTTCTCATCTTCTAAAGTATAGTCATTTTATTTTAAAATACTAATTTTATTATGTGCACTTATTCAATGTGCGTTTTTAACCAAAAAAAAAATTGAATTATAAGTACAAAATTAAAAGTTTAAATGGACACTCGTCAGTTTTTAGTACTATCATATATTTTGAGTAATTTTAAAGAGACATGAAAAAAAGACATTAAAGAGTGACATTTTTATGTTACACACATTCCTTGGGTAATGATTACATAACTACTTCTTCATTATTCAATTCAAATGTGCCACATAAGAATGTAACCTATTAACGTCTTTTTTTCATATCTCCCTAAAATTTTTAATTGTAAAATTGTCCTTCAAAAGCATTTCGAAAGTTTTGGTAACTTGCGTGTGTTATTATTATTTTTTTTTTTGGGTGAATCGTTTGATAGTTCTTTCACGTTGGAGAGAACATTTTCCCAATTTGATAAAAAATATAGTTACAATTTTCCTTTTTGGTTATCCCAACCAAATGATCCCCTTTCGTATTGAAAAGTCTAACCTTCTCTTTATTCACTAGTTGGTTATCAATTTTGACTTGGCAAATCAAGAACCCATTACAAAATGTGTCTTTCTAACACAATTCCTAGTCTTAGTAGAAAAATAAATAAATAAATAAAATAATAATAAAGTGAACCATATACTTAAAACGGAAGAAGTACATGCCAAAGTTATGAACATATAGAATCTCCAACATTATAAGAACATATAGAATCCCTTTTTGCATTGCCCAAAAGATGCAGTTAGATGGTAAGTGAACCCATGGAAGCAACAAAAACCATCATACATGTTTGAGATTGATAAATAAAATTTATTATATGTCCTGAAGATTGTCAAAAAATAAATGGAGCTTGCAATATTCGTGCAGTGAACGTGCAAATATTTTGAGCGACGTTACGAAGGGATTTGACTCGGTAGTTTCCTACATAGAATGGACCCTTGACCTTTAGCAAAGCATATATATATATATACAAAGGGATCAGGTTGGATCGTTCCTGCAACAAATGAATGTGTAGAGTATGTATGTGCAAAGTATGTGTGCCCAAGGAACGTGCAAATATAAGTGCAAAAAATCTACAAATTGTGTGCCTGCAGATGGATTTTCTCATGTTTTTTGGTAACCTTGATGATGTTACGCTTCGTACCTTATAATAATGCGTGACATCTCAAGTTCACGAAGAAAATACAAATAGTCTTAACTGCTAGAAAAAACAAAGGAAATAAGATTTTAAATTAGACTTTGTAAAAAGAGATGCACTAAATTTTGACATGAAAACCTATTAATTTATGTTTAGCATCCATATATAATATATAATCCACCCACATAATTTCCCATCATTAGAAGTGTGTGTGTATATTATGTCTGGAGACTAAATTGCGTGTGTGTGTGTAAATAAAGAAATATATATATATATATATATATATGTATTTGCTCTTTAATACCTTAGTGTGTGTATATATTTTCTCTTTAATACCTCGTATATATACATGTTACTAAAGGAAATATACATCAGATTTTCTCCCAATTACCAATTAACCTGCTAGTCTCCACTCTCATAACTATTACATGGGGGAGAAATCCAACACCTCACTTGGAAAGCTCGTATTTAGATCAAGAATATGTTATTATGTCAGAAAATTAACATCCATGGTCCATGTCCTTGTGATTAAAGGGGCATGTCCCAGTGGTAAAGGCAACCCGTTACCAGTAATTTTGATCCGGGTTCGAGTCACCATTCCACCCCTACGATCTCAACTTTGTACTAAGAATAATAATAAAATAAAAGTAATAATAATAGTAGTAATATAAATTTTCCATGTCCTTGTTGGTGGATCCATCTAAGGCTGCTTTTCTCGGAAACTTATAGGATATCCAAACTCCAACATAGATCTGAGACGCATCTCCATGCCTGAGTTTGATTGCCTTGGATTTCTAAAAGAATGGTTTATATACTAAGCTCTTCATACAATTTAGGCAGCTAGAATAACCATCTGTGAGCTATTTATGATTGGACAGAAGAAGATATCTCTTCTTAGTGTTAGAAAGAGAGAACTTTTCTTACTCAACCTACCCAAGCAGCATTTCAAAAGCACATAACTAGAAAGGTCTTCTCTTTGCCGTAGAAACACAAGTGTGGGGGGAAACTTCCCTTAAAAATTAGGCAGCAATTTCTAGTAGGTAAGGAGATATCACTGGACAGGATCTTCAACTAGATAACTCACCTGGAAATGATGACATATATCCACATGGTTAAGCAATTCGGCTGCAAATAATATTGGAAAACGTGAAACACTAGTAAGGGATAGCACATGCATGTTTGTACATGTTGATGAACATTATAAAAACGGCTGAACACAACTAGCAAACAAGATATACAGAGAGCCAGATTTGACTTCAGCAGAGAGCTTATTGATCTCAGGAAGAACAAATTTAGCTTGACTTTGATGCATCTCTTCAAGCCCAGAACAGGTTTCAAATACACATGTACGGTGGAAACAATAGACTTCAGAATTCTGCATCCAAGACATGGGAAGCACAAGTATCCAATTAAAAATAGAAGGAAAAGTCCAGTAAGATTAATGAGCTTAGAAACTACCTCAACAACTGCAGGATTGTTAACTGATCTTGCTAATACTACATACAACGGATTGTGACCCATCATTTACAGATGTTGGCAGAGAGATTGACATTTGTATCGGATTGAAACAGAAGCAATCAGACTACAAACATTATTATGATGAAACGCCACATCCAAGACAAAGCAAGATGAAGAAATTTTCAATGACGACTGCAGTAATACGAACTGGCCTGAATGCAAAGCAAGACATTTTTTCGGTTACATATAACTAGGCATTTTAGTCTAACAATGACATTTCTTAGTCCAAACATAAAACTATGCCTGGAAAAATTATTTGGAAACACCAAAACACAAAAAAATAAAAATAAATAATTACACTAGAAAATGTAAATTATTATTAATTTTTTTTTGGGCCAACCTATTCCATGCCTTTAGTGCCCCCACTTGGGTCACAGGCTTATGCTACCAAGCCCGGCATGTAAAGGTTAGTCCCGAAGGAGATAATTCATAGACAGATAAATCTTCCAAGATATTGACTAGGGTTCATCTTTATACATGAAACTCCAGTTAAGCTCTGCAAATTATAATGTATCGGTCTGTTATTCTGTTTACACAATACTTGGACTTATTCTTTTGCTTCTTCTATAAACAGTATCATCTACTTGAGTACAAGTGGCCATAGTTTTTCGAGCACACCTCCTTACAAAGGGAAAAAGATATGTCCTGATGGTGAATGCTTTTGCTTAGAGCAAGCACACAAAAAAATGCATTTTACTGAAGCACCCCCCACCCCACCCCCCACCAAAAAAAAAAAAAAATCCAACCCTTGACTTCACCGCATAATATTACAACACTCCTGTGTCATAAATCTTGCCTCAGACATAGAAGCTCCCAAGTCCATCTGTAAAGCACCTCAAGCCTCCACCACAACGGGCAAGTTGCAACTATTTAGAACATAATGAAAACCTCCATTATAGTAACTTACTGACTGAAAGTTGTCCTGAATTATTAGAGCAAAACTCCCCATTGTCTTCTTCTGCTTCCCTAGCTTCTTCTCCTTTCCTCCATCTCACCATCCAAGGATTGATATAGAAAATATTGAAAACCCTTCATTTTTGGAACTTTTGATTATTCAAAGTCCTTCTGAATTATTCGACGAACCCGAAAGATGTCAATCCATCAGTGTGATGATTATAGTGAATTACTGATTCATGCCAGAATTATGCTAATATATGCTGAAATTGACTTCAATTCTCTGAAAAATAAAATTTGTTAACCAAATGTGTATTTTGGGAACATGTTGCAATTCAACCACTGACTGCCTCATAACCCAAGTGCATTATATACATTGTTTAACTACTATGCTAGTGGAAGTAGTTTTCTCATGCACTGCAGAAAAGGATGGCCATCAAAGTTACAAATGTTTCAGGTAAAACTCTGCCACAGGATTACTAAACATCAACCTTGAACTTTCTGTATGGCTTCTAAATCTAAGCATAAATAAAGACGAAATATCATTAAGACCTCTAGACAGATGGGGAACATGTACAAGTAGAATATTTGCTATATAAGAGACATAATTATGAAAGGATCAACTTATTCCTTTATAAGCACCATTAGTTTCATAAAGAATCTTCTGATACACGTAGATCAAAAAGATGAAGAAAAGATTTTATATGTGAATGTTCGAATGGATTAATAATGAGGTCAAATATTTTATTACATGTTGAACTTTGCTTCACATAATAATTTAGAATTCAATAATTTTCTTATGGCTGATGGCCATTAAGACTGTTGGTAACAGCCATTAAGACTGTTGGTAACCAGGACCCAAACTAACTCGCTGAATCATAAGCAGTAGATTGGTTTCAGAGAGTTCTACCGTCTTTTTTGCTTTTTTTTGCATCTTGTACCACAAACATCTTCGTCGAAATGATGGCTACAGTAAAATGAACCTTCAATTAGAATGATATATACAGTATAATCATTATGAAAACTCTATTAACTGCAATACTCAACATTCAAAAAGTATTTTAAAAAAATAAACATACATGAAGTATTTGCTATTGTTCATACCCAAAGCAGATAAGCTCACTGGACAGACCCAAAAAAATGAAAAATTAGATTATATTCATATAATTGAACAAACAACACTGATATATTTAATAGAAATACTTATCAGCTCTGCAGCTAAGGCATATGCATTAACTTCAATGTAGATGGTTTAGAAAATAGAATTTTATAGCAAGATCATTGACCAGAAACACAAAAACAAAACAAAGAGAAAGAAGTGCAAAAACTTAGAAGAAGAAAAGGAGAACAATACATTTTGAACAGCCTGGCTCTGAATTATACTGTACAATTCTACAGGTTTGCAGTAAGTAGAAAGGCTCTCAGCTGCAATTTGCTCTTCAGCATATAAATGTACACGATGATCTTGCTGACGCATACTTGCACAATAACTCAAGTCACAATCAGTATTCCAGTTGCATGAATTAAGATAAACTGATAACCTTGGTACATCCTTAACAGTCTTATTATATATATTTCTTTTCACTTCAATGAGAACACAAAAAAGCATAATCCATAACTTGTAAGTAGTGTACATGAATTTGCTTCCAATCCAAGAGTTGTGGCAGAAAAAATTCATAACAAGTTAAGGAATTCAATTCTTGGACTTTGAAACAGATTAAAAGATTTAGTTTCATTTTCTCTCTCATCAAAGAACATAAATCTCTTTATATAATTTAGAGCTTAGGATCTGACATATTGCGCACTAAAACTACATGTAGTCTAATGGTAGCCCACTGTGCAGCGAACTCCCCTAAGCCCAAACAAATAAAAACAGAGATGGGAAATTCCAGTTAAGAGAGGCACTAGCACCCAAGCCCAAGCTATCAAAATTATTAGGATCTGAGACTGGTGGAGAACCAAAAAATAAAAATAAATTAATAAATAAATAAAAATAAAAATAAAAACAAAAATAAAAATGAAAATGAAAGGAACCCATAAACTCTTAACAAGTTCAAGAATTCAATTCATGGATTTCAAAGCAGACTAAAGATTCTCTCTCTCTCTCTCTCTCATCAAGAACAAATATCTCTTTATATAATTCAGATCTTTGATCTAACATGTCGTGCACTAAATGTGCACCCAAGGGTATCAAAATTCTTCAGATCAGAGAGTTGTGGCAGAAAAAATTTCATAACAAGTTCAGGAATTCAATTAATGGATTTCAAAGCAGATTAAAAAGTCAGATTCATTCTCCCTCTCACTAAAGAACACATCTCTTTATATAATTTAGAGCTTTGGGTCTGACATATCGAGCATTAAAACTATAATGGTTACTCCTGGTGGTAGCTGACATAGCCAGAAAGTATATCACTGGTTGGCTCCCAGAAATTATATCCCAATAGCTCCAAAGTACAAGTAACACAACCAGTCAAAAAAAAAAAAAAATGGAACGGTAAAATAAAGAAAGTTTAAGCATGACTTCAATTTTCAAAATGCATAGATATAAAGAGTACATGAAGAATAACATCAAAAACACTAAATAGATTACTAAAAGGTGCCATACAAATATTTTTATATAAGCTACTTTGATCAATTTCACCAATAAAAATAGACTTGCCAAATGAAAATTATGTTGATTTCAACATGAGAATCAAACACCCCTTTGTTGCTTAGTATAGAACATGTTCCACATCCAAGTTCCAACTTACAAATTAAGCCAAAGCATCTAAAACATTGAATCAATTGATTAAATCTTACCACTTAACCACAACAAGTCACCAAAAATAAAGAACGATCACAGCATCATTTATTCCAGTAATTTATTTCCATAAATTGATTACTAAACACAGCAAAATATATCTATTTCATGTTTTTTTTAACTATTTCAATTGTTATTAAAATCTATTTCCCAAAAAGAAAAAAAAATTGTTATTAAAATCTAAAAACACCTAATTACATACCCGATGGTTGTGACTGTCGATATTTAATACTTAACCGACACTCTCCTCATTTTATGGTTGGTTTCCCAGCAGCCATGGCTTCATGGCGTGGGCGGTCGAGCCTCGTCACTCATCAATTTCCACGTTTTGGGAATTCCTCTTTTTTTCTTTTTTTTCTTTTTTTTTTTTTGCCCCTTACATATATTCGTTTCCAATTTGAATATATTTTGTTGACCAGTCCAATTTGAATACTTGATTGCCATCTATCAATCTCATTTATCTCTTTTTTGTTTCAATGCATTTGGGCTAGCTGGCATTTGGTTTGGCTTATTTTTGAATTTTTTAGGGATACCAGTGGCTGGAAAATATATATATATATATATATATATATTGTGGGCTGCCCATGTTTGCCTCCATCCGTAGCCCACCGTGCAGCCAACTCCGCCAAGCTTGAACAAATAAAAAAGAGAGATTCAAAATGCCAATTCAGATAGTCACTAAATGTGCACCCAAGGCTATCAAAATTCTTTGGATCCGAGAGTTGTGACAGAGAAAATTCATAACAAGTTCAGGAATTTAATTCATGGATTTCAAAGCAAATTAAAGAGTCAGATCCACTCTTTCTCTCTCACACATTGGATCTAACAGATCGTGCACTAAAACAACAATAGTTACTCCAATGGTAGCTCACCATCAAGCCAACTTCCCCAAGCTCAAAAAAATAAAAAAGAGATTTGGGAAATACCGGTTTGGAAAGTCACTAAATTTGCACAAAGGCTACCTCATGTTAATTCAATACTTCATGTTAATTCAATAAAAGATCACAAGCAAAGAAAAATGCAAAGTTAATATTGTGCTAGTTAAATATATAATCTACGGTATTGTTTCCAAATGGCTTAATTTATGACATTGCTCTACAAGAAAAATAAGAATCTAAATAACACAAATTATTGTGCCAGTTAAATATATCATCTACAGCATCGTTTCCAAATGGCTTACCTTATGACATTGCTCTACAAGAAAAATAAGAGTCTTAATAACATAACTTACTTCCAAAGACTAGTTGTATTTCATAGAAAGTTACTTACCATAAAACATGCCAATAAATCCAAGATGTTCTTCTTAAGGGCAAATTAAACTCAGAATCAATAAGAAATAGTTAAAGAAACATGCAGCCCTCTTTAAAATCAGTGCTGTAAAAGAGCCCTTGTGTGATTTTAATTATTTCCTCACATTACAATCCTACTAACCAGTTGATTTGACTACAGCTCATTTCCAACCACATTTCATGGGATGATTAAGTAACTTAATGCCTCTTTATACAGGCAAAAAGATGAGCATCAAATAACCCCAAATAAATGGGAAAACAATCTTCAAAACATCTATAGCAAGTAATAACCAAATTCATCCCATAAAGAATTTAAACCCAAAGTTCCACAAGTTGAATTTCTAAAAACAAACACATTGAGAAATTAATAATAAAAAAATGATACAAACCATGAAAGCCTCCAAAAATTTAAAATTTTTATTAGATCAACAGGAAAAATTATTTTATTACCATATAAGATGCAAATTATTCAAGATCCCAAAATGCAAATGCCAACTACTTGAAATAAGAAACTACCCACATGTATTAAAATGGAAGAAAACTTCAATGAGTAAGAAGACGAGGTTCAATTATTTTAGTCGAGATTGAGAGTGAAAGGGAAAGTTGAAATTGGTAGATATATTGTATAGGTAGGTGACAGTTTCTTTACGCAAAATCACTATGTTAACCTTTAGTTAAGAGAATCTAGACATACAAGAGCTCAACGGCAGGGAGAGAATTGTAAAACTTAAAGCCTTTTGTCACTCCTTAAATAGAAATTGGTCAGACCATTCTCATCCACATATTTCACGGGACCCATATATAGTTCACTTATCATTCATTCCTATTTCAAAATAAAAATAGAAACTTAATGGCAGCTGAAATTATTGAATTAATAAACTAGCAGGAGAGCGATGTCACCACCAATGTCAATTTGAATTTTAATCCATTAAGAGGTAATGAGGTCGAATGATGGTATTGAGAGTATTTCTGCCGGCAAACTGTTAACAGTACCCAGTTTTACTTAGCAATGTCTTATTCTGCATTTACTTAAAACTAACATATTGTATATCCAAGGCCAAATTGGAATCTTGAAAATAAAGTTAATGTGTTGTTTGGATTTCAACTGACCTACCGCACGCTATGTTCTATGGCATCACTGAGTGACATGGGAATAGTAATAATAACATGACAAGAGCTGTTATACCGCACCTTTCTTCTTGGGGAAAAATAAAAATCGAGCATGTTTATTTCGGCCTCCAATCTGCATCTGCAGTGTTTGATTAGTCATGTAAGTATGTTGCTTAAATATAAAATTATACAAGTCAATAAACATTCATGAGTGGGAAAAGCACACATGGTTGGATCTTATAAAATTTTGGATCTAGTACTCAATTAATTAGTTTCGGTTGATGTAAAAGGTGTAGTTTAAGATGATATAATTGGAGTACGTCCACAAAATAATAAAAGATCAATAAAATTTCACCCTGAGGCTCATTGCAAGGCTACTTCAGGAAATTACATATATGTAATTAAAATGATGATATGATTTATACCTTATCCGTGAACAAACCGTGCATAAATTGGGAGGAATGCTAGGAACCGAGTCAAGAACATGATGTGATTTATACCTTATCCATGCAATGATATGATTTCAAGACTACTTCAGGAAATTACATATATGTAATTAAAACGATCATATGATTTATACCTTATCCGTGCACATATCGTGCATAAGTTGGGAGGAATCCTAGGAACCGAGTCAAGAATATGTACAAAGGAAAACACTTACTCATAAAACTTCAGAACTCTTTCCCCTACCGGTTTGAGCATAAAGATCCAACAAATTCATGTATTTTTAAGCACCAATCAGTTCAAGCTCAACTGCCTCTCTAAAGCCAGTTCCCCTCCAAAATTTAGTTGATCTTATGTGACTTATCAAAGCAAGCCGGACACCAGTATCTGGTTTTAATTGTCTTCACTACTTGAACAAGCCCAATTCAACCACTTCATATTTCCAATTAAATAAACCACAAAGGTGCGATGTTGAACAGCAGGTTCTACGCCATAATCTCTTGTCATCAAGTCATAATACATCTGCCCTTAACTTGCAAATTCACCACGGTTAAAAAAAAGCTAATAGTCTGACAAAGGTGATAAGACAAGGCTGAGTTGCAGCAGGCATCCTCTTACAAAAATCAAAGGCAGGAGCATGCACTGTGTATCCTGTTAGCATTGCATTGCCGGAAGCTATCCCCATCTCCTTGAGCCCCTCAAATAATATCCTTGCAATTCCAATATCTGCCTCCTTCATCTTTGAAAAAAATATCCAGAAGAGGTAATCTTCACCCTTTCATCAATTTTAAGGCCATATGCATGGCAATAACAATGTAGCTCCTACCCTGCTACAATTGCAACCACAGGCTTAGTGACCCAACCTTGGGTTTAGTGGGAGCATTGCCCCCAGAGGACTTACCCTTGAGGATGAGCGGTTCTAAAGAAAGGAGAAACCATAAACAACCACCCAGGGGAGGAAAAAAGATTCAAGTTGATGACAGAGATCCCGTTGTACAAGGAAGATAGCCATAAAGAAACAAGAAGTGAAGAACAAAGTCTAATGAGTTACAAGAAGAGAATAACAGAGGAACTGGACAGGATCGTAGAATGATAGAAGTGAATAGCTCCTTCCCTGGAGACCTCAATTGACAATTGCATAAATAAGTCTGAAATTTAGCGTCCAAGTTTGATGATGAAGAGAGTACATGTAAAATCAACCAGCAAAAAACGATGCCGATTGATGCGCATACAGAATCTCCATTGAAACCGTTTCCCTTCTAAAACCTAAATTGTTTCGAATTTTGTTCACAAATCCAACGGATAAACCGTTTCCCTCCCTGACTTCGCTTCTGGAATTTTTCCATATTCATTCTCCAAAAAAAAAAACCCAAAATCCTTTTTACCACTGAATCGACCGTTTATTTCACGTCAGTCGAATACATATACCGGATTTGGTCAAAATATTATCTCCATTTATTACACTCTGTTTCTTTAATCTTTCTTTTCTTTCCCTTTTTTTTCATTTTCTTTTATTATTATTATTATTTTTTTGGGGTTGAGGCGTGGTATCAAGAGTCCATTTATTACATTCAATTGATTAATTACTTTTTGGTTGCACAAAAATTCGATAATTACTTTTTATTATTTTTTACTAAAACTTTCAAATTCAAATTCAAATAAAATTAAATAAATAAATCAGCTAAACACTGTTTTTGTTTTTTGGCATTAATTGACCAATTTTAAAGAAAAAGGAGTGTCAAGATCGTTCAATTTTTTTTTTCCAAACCAAATAGAGACTTTCATTATAGATCAAACGAGGCATCACAAGCTAATTTGTTTACAATGAAAGTAGGGGGTTAGAGCCCCAACACATATTCAAATGAAAATCAAAAGCTCGCCGAGCCAATAAATGGGCTAATATATTTGCCTTTCTTCCGGTTGACACAAACTGACAATCCACCAACTCTCGAGTAATCGTTTTGATCCGCTCCAGTATAGGGCCTTCAGGGGTTTTGATTTGTGGCTCATGAATAAGACGTATGATATTACAAGCATCAGATTCAAAAACCGCCCGCTGAAAACCTCGTTCCCATGCCAACTGAGCTCCTCCTAAAAGTGCCCAACACTCTCCAATGTGCGGCGGAAAAGAACCCATCACCACATTCGAACAAGCTGCCAACGGCACCCCATTATGATCACGGTATATTACACCCAGCCCTAAGTGTCTCTCTCCTTTCGACACTGCCGCGTCCACATTGATTTTTACCCAATGCTCTCTCGGCGGCGTCCATCGTTCTGTTCCCCTTTCCAAGTTCCTTTTCTTATGTACACGTTGAAATTCCTCAAGGAATCCCTTTGCGCAAGTGAAAACTCCCTCTACTACACCCTCATTCTCCTCCCAAACTGCTTCATTGTGAAGCTGCCAACATTTCCACAAGGCCACCGCTAACCATGCAAACGAAAATGGATCCAAATCTCGCCAAGCATGTAAAATGAAATCACCAGATGGCCCCCAATAAAATCCCTCATCCGGTCACGAAAGACACTATCTACACTTCACGAACCCATGCGCACCCAATCAGAGCGTGGAAATAATCTTCCTCTCTCGTCCCACATTGAGAACATCTCGCATCATCCACCATATGTCCTCTCCATAAGGCGTGCCTTGAAGGTAAAATATCCATGAAAATCTTCCAGATGAAAAACTTAATTTTACTCGGGATTTGTAAATTCCAAAGAGTTTTCCACCATCCCTTCAAATCATTCCCTTCAGTCCCCTGCGTCTCACTTCTAAGTTGCATTTCAAGGTGATATCCTGATCGCACATTATATTCACCATTCGCCTCAAAATGCCACATTATTGTATCCTCTATATTAATATTACCACATGGCATTGATAAAATCAACTCCCCATCCATTTCATGAAAACGTTCTTTAATAAGGTCCACCCTCCATTCTCCATGCTTATTCATCAATTTTGACACCCGCATCATGTGGTTTTCCCCAATCGAAGTGATGGGTTTGAAAAAGAAGGGCCGAGGTAGCCACGGGCTAGAGAAAACCAAAGCCTTCTCCCCATTCCCAATCATCCATTCACCCCCTTCTTAATAAGTTCTTGTCCTCACATAATGCTGCGCCATAGATAGGAGTACCCTGGCTTACATTCGCATTCCAAAAGTTTGAGAATCTGTGATATTTGGTCCTTAATATCTCTGCAACCAAAGAATTTGGAGAAGTGAACAACCGCCAGCTTTGTTTAGCCACCAATGCTCGATTGAATCCTGACAAGTCTCTAAACCCCACTCTTCCTTCAAACTTAGATTTACACAACTTATCCTATAACATCCATCTGGGCCTTTTCTTCTCACAAGAATCCCCCCACCAAAAGGATGATGCCATTTTAGTTAATTCATTGCACAACTCACCTCGAAGTCTAAATAAACTCATAGTGTAATTAGAGATAGATTGAATAATAGCCTTGATTAACACCTCTCATCCCCCAATTCAGAATAACTTTTGTCTCCATCCCTGCAGTTTTTTCCAAACTTTATCTTTTAATCCTCCAAAAACACTATTTTTACTCCTACCAATAAAAGCTGGCAAACCTAGGTAAGTATAATGAGATCTATTATCGCCCAGTCCAAAGAGCTCTATAATTTGGGATCGCATAGCTTGGTCCGTCTTAGGACTAAAAGAGATTTGGGATTTGCTTAAATTCACCTTCTGACCTGACACCCGCTCATAGAGTTGCAGAATGCGCACAATCTCCTGACACTCAGCAATGTGAGCCCGTCCAAATAATATACTATCATCAGCAAAGAAGAGATGACTGATTTGCGATCCATATCTGTTACACTTGAAACCATCAAGTCTCCCTTCCTTCTCGCCCTTCAAGATTAGTTAGGACAAGCCCTCCGTGCACAATAGAAACAGATAGGGGGATAATGGACACCCCCATCTCAACCCCAGGGATGGAATTACCTCCCCCATTGGCTTTCCGTTAAGTAAAAAGGAAAATTTTGCCGTGGAAATACATTTCATGACCAGAGCTCTCCAATGTTCCGAAAAGCCCATTCACTCCATCATTTTAAGTATAAAGCTCTACTCTACCCGGTCATAGGCCTTACTCATATCCAATTTCAAAGCCATCACCCCATTGCCCCTTCAGCTCTCCGCCGAAGCGAATGCATCAGCTCGAAAGCGCAAATGACATTATCAGTGATGAGCCTTCCGGGAACAAAAGCACTCTGAAAGGGTGAAATAAGGCTAGAAAGCACACCTTTGAGTCTGTTAGCAATTGTTTTTTAGACTGCCTTATACACTACATTACATAAACTAATAGGTCGATAATCAGTGAGCCAAGATCGTTCACTTGATGTATCATTAAGAAAAAGAATGTTCACTTGAAAAAGAAATAGTAAAGAATTGAGACCTATAACAATTTTCATTTCTTTTCAATTTCAGGAGAAAGAAAAAACTGGCTAATGAAAAGAAAATTTATTATTCTCCATCGATAATCAAATATTTAAGCAATAGACTTGGCTATCCAATTTTGATATTAATTGATGGACTTTGGCATTATCTCCATCCTTAAAATAATCAAGCAATAGACTGCGCAATCAATTTTTGGTTAATTAACTGTGTTTAGAGCTTTATATCACAATACATATGCATTTGACTATAATAAAAAAAGTTATAAAAGCAAAAATGAAAAAGTCAAAATTTGAAAAAGTCAAAATTTTTTGGGTCTTCCGGTGCAAGTAAATCACGTAGGAACGGTAACACGATTGTTTCTGTTTTTCTCGGTCAACGTGGAAATAGATGCACATCGCGTCTTTCATGGATATATATTATGCTAAGTCTAAAACATGCTTTCTTATTAAAAAAGTTAAAATCTTTTAATAGATTAAATAGTTAACTATAAATTCTAACTTTTAATTAAAAAGAGAAAAAAAGAACAATGCATGAAGCTTTTATGAGGTACTAGAAAATAGTAGGGCGTAGACCTTAAAGACAGTTCTTGTACTTCAAGAGTATATTGAATATATTATTCAGTACTCCTAGTCAATAAAGTTCAATACTTCTGACCAATAAAAAACCTGCAAATTTTTCTATGGTAGCAAGTGTTAAATGTATCCATCGATTATGTGATCGTGTAACATGAATTAATTAATGGATTCTACAATTTTAAAAATAAAAAATTATGTCACCACATTAGTGGAAACAATTAGCTACGTCTCTTCTCCCATCTTCCAGACATGGTTGGATCCCTGTTGCCTGCCTCCCAACTCTAGTGAGATTTTGGCGTCTAAATTCGAGTGGACTTTACGTGAAATGAACAAGAAACTAATATTTCATTATTTTGCAGGCAATAATCAGACTGTCATGCTGCTTTTGATGTGAACAAAAATTCAAAGTCTAAACATTGTTCTGAGGCTCAAGTGCCAAAACTCTTTCGCCAGACAGAGAGTACTATAAGAAACTAACAAAAGACGAGCCGATCTCAGCTCATGGCATGGTATTTTGCGACAGTCCTCTGATATTTCCATGCAAAGAATTACAAGCTCGCCCTCAAAATCTCTTCGTCTGTTCAACTCTTTTTGGGAAGTTATAAATGTCTTCCTTCTTTCCTATGGCCAGGCCGTGTTGGAGGATGAATAAGATCGGCATGTTCATGTAATATGCTTTGCAGGCTAAAATTAGCAACCTGCATACAATTTTCTCACAATAAGCATTCGTCTTAATATATGCATAGTGCATACAATTGTATATCCGAAGATTCATGAGCCAACCTCGGTGATAGGAGTGGAACCAGTGAAAAATAGTTCCAAACGTAGCTTTATCGCTTCGCAACACGGAGAATATTAGCAAGAGCTGTCCTTAAACTTCTGATACCAGCTCCAGTTTTTGAGCTTACCATCATCTGAATTTAAATAAAAAGTGAATGCTAAAGCCACTGTAGTTTTAGTTCTTAAACCGAGAGAAAATAAAAACAATGAACAAATCAGAGAGATCCTCTTCCTCCATACCACAGGTTGAACTGCAGACTTCTTTGCTTTAAGGCTCTACAAGATCAGACAGAGAACAAGTCATGGAACAGGTAAAATTTTGAATTTGGATTCGGTCATGGAATAGACAGAAATTTCATTTTGGATTAACAGTAGACCTAACAGATTTACCTCCTCAATTTGCATTGCTCGGCGAGCCACGTCAATTGGGAAAACCAAATCTGTCTTTGTTAAACAAATTTGATACTTCGTTTCTGACCTGTAAATTCAGGATGCACTGTCACATATGTACCCCATGGCAACATACAATTTAAGAAGAAATGCGTCAAAGAAATCCAGAGCATCAGACACCCACTCAAACCTCCACCCTCCTAGCCAAAAGGATGTATAAAGGCAACAACATTAACTAACCAAAACAAAAGAAAGGATAAGGATGGGAACCCAAAATAAGTGAACATAAGAAGACTAGACATAGAAATTTATATTTTAATACTTGAATATTCTGAACTGTGGAAATTGCACTAAAACCATGTTATATACCCATTTAAAACAATCATTTCAAGCAAAGGTAGAAGAAGATGCCCCAAACACTGATAGAAGATCATATAAATGCATCTCAAGAATAAAATAAAACTCCAACGTGTTCACCATCCTTCAATTAAGTAAAGAAATAGAGAGAGAGAGAGAGAGAGAGAGAGAGAGAGAGAGAGAGAGAGACCACAACCCCACAGATGGTTGAATAAGGATATGTTACATCTTGTTTGTACCTTTCCATCAAATTAATAAGTTCATGATCCCTTGGTTTCATACCCCATTTTGAGTCAATGAGAAGACAAACTCGCTTTAGACTAGCACGTGTAGAGACATACTCTTTCACCTACAGAATGAATTACAAGAATTATGAGGGAACTGAAGAAACAATGCCTAAAATCACAAGCTGAAAATTAATTGCAACCAAATCTAACAAACACAAAATCATATTGAAGCGTATATTCAAGAAAAGCAGAACAGTTCAGTACAGAAGTCATATGAGCATGGCCAAGTCCTGTATTATCCCATTTTAATTCAAAATATAGGATTTTGAAAGCAAATTTTTCTCGCAATGCCAGCTTATACACCAAAAGACTGATGCCGTTTCCTTGTTAAGAAAACAGAGAGTCAACTATGCATCAAGGAAAGATGCCTTGAATATCATTTGGGATTTTCTTTGGCCAAGAAGTGAAGTGACGTTGTTTCATTCAATACGGCAACGCTTCATACCACTATAAATTTAGTACAGCCAGCCACATGAGAATCCATTATATCAAATGCTTAGTTTAGTAGTTACTATATTTATCATGCACATAAAGTAAGTATATGGGAAATTTTGAGTGACCCTTGTTTGGATAAGTTATTGGCTTGAACTTCAGTGGTTGAAAATTTATATAGCGCAAATCCTTCAGTCTATGAATATTGAGTTGAATAAATATTATATGCATAAATATTTCCTTTTGCTTAGCACCAGATGTGATCAATGTCTGAACTTATCAGCTATTAATTATGGAGATATTTTGGGGGTATTATATACAGATGAAGAATAAACAAGAAAATGACAATGCTCATACTCACAAGGGCCTCCCACTCTTCCTTCACTTCTTCTTTAGCATAAGCAAAACCATATCCCGGCAAATCCACTAAGTGGAGCTTTGGTCCAAGATTGAAAAAGTTGATAGTCTACAAAACCATTATAACTTGTTATGATTCATTTTCTGGTAATTTCAAATTCAATAATAATGACAATAGAGCACCCGTGTGAGACCCGGCTTGTCTGATGTGCGTACAACTCCCCATTGTCTTGTTAGTGAATTTAGCAATGACGACTTCCCTACGTTCGACCGACCTGACAAACAAATTCACTTGAGTATTAAACTCGACCGAGTTAGTCAAATACCCCTCACGGATATCATTAAAAAGAGATACACTTGCTGACCAGATACAGAATTAAAAAGGGAAGAAAGAAAGAGAGCAAAATAAAAGATCCCATATCAAACATTAAATCTTAGAAATGAGATACTAAAAAATGGAAACTTCATGAAGAAAAAGAGTAACCAAACTAAACAACTGAACATTATTTAAAAAAATGTTTTGTGTTCCTCTACAGAAGTAGTTCATTTTACATACCTGCAAATGCAATCTCAGGAAATTCAGGAGGGGGAAATGATGATGAAACCTTAGCAGCAGCAAAGAATGTCAATCTATTCCTGAAAACCTAAAAAATAATCATAATACGTTAACATCTATAACATAAAAAGAAATAACATAAGATGCTCACAGTAAAAAGTTTGTAAAGTGCTATTTTACACTTATAGATATACAGTGCATGGTAAGTGTATCTTATAGGTGCAAATAGCAGAGTATACTGAGGAAACAAAAAAGAAAGGGAGAATACAAATATTTGAGCACAGGAAACAAATAATAGCACGTATAGCAATGATTAACACAATGTGTTTGGCATCATTCTATTGGTTAGCTTTTTTCAAAAAAGTAAAAAGT